>CABFOQ010053066.1:3099-18102 GCA_900660455.1 Gephyroberyx darwinii
AAAATCCTCAAATGTAAAAAAAAAAAAAAAAAAAAAAAATCACATCAGGGTAGCACTCAGGAACAGTGCTCACTCCGTGTGGGTGTGTGTGTGTGTGCGCGCGCAAGATAGTTTGGAGACCAACTTAATTGGTAATGATTTATCATAATTAATATCTTGTCACTCATCCCTCATTGCTCCACTACAGCCTTGTAGTCGATATTGTATGAGCAGGTTTTTTAAAGTCTTGGTGTCAAATGACATCAGCTCCAGGTGAGTTCGCCTCCTTAGTGTTTACTTTGACAGAGGTGATGATGGTTAAACCTCCCTGAGCGCAGGGATCTGGTCACGCCTGCTGGCTACGTGGTGGGATGTGGTGAGTCCAGTGCACTGAGGCTAATTTGTCATCATCTGTTTCTGTGCTTTGCCTCAGCGCCATGGGGTAGCCGTGTTACTTGTGGTTCTCCTGTGCGCCAGCTTGTTCCTTGTGTACAACGGCAGCTTCAACGGCACTTCCAGGGAGGCCAACGACACGCACGTCCGACAGCATGAGCAGCTGCGGAGGCCCACTAAAACCTCCGTCAGGGTGGCCAAGCCTCACCCCCCGGTCCTCCAGGGATACAGTGGCATCATCGACCATAAGGTAAACAGATGTGGCAGTGTGTGTCCCTCATAATGTGGAGATGGGTGGATGATTCACTTCAAATTTGCGGCTAATGCACTGCAAAGTAGACACCAAGCCTTTGAAAGTGAAGCCAGTTTTTTTTCTTCCTGCCATTATAAACACATTACTGGACCAGGTCTTTCTTATTGCATTTTCTCTCTCTCTCTCTGAAAACATGCACTCATGCACACGTGTCACACACACACACACACACACACACACACACACACACACACACACACACACCTTTCTTCCCGTTTAATGAGCAGCAGTCATCTATCTGCTCGGCTCTTTAGAGAGAGTCTAGCTCTTGTCATTTATCACAATTTTCCCCAGCACAGTGTTGCGCGACACTCAATACCCACCTGTCGTTACTAATAATAGCTTAGAGTACAAATGAAATCCTTGGCTGCACGCTTACGCTCTAATTGATAAGCCCAGGAGACTTGCAGCTAGGTGAACCCTGACGTCACTGTAGGGGTCTATTGACTTCCGCCTATTTACCAAGCCGGGAGAGAACAATCAATGAGTACTGGGGAGCTAAGGCGCTGCAGGTAAAGTAAACCTAATCACTGTGAAAGATGTTTGCAAGCTACAGACGGGACACATGTTTACACGTACTGCTTGTTCACACTGCAGGCGACTTAGCTGATGGGTCGCTCTGTGCCGATCGATTGCCGTGAGAGGCTTCCATTGCATCTATGTGGTCTTAAGCAGCTGCAAAGTTTTGACAGGAGAAAAAAACGGCGATTTTCCTTTCCGTTTTGGTGAGTTAACAGAGCTAGCTAGCAAGTAGCAAGATAATAAGGCATTCATCAAAAATAAACAGAAATTTAATAAAAATTACTTTTACCATCCATCTCAGTTATGGATCGTTTTGGAGCGATTTATTCCTGTAGCCTTTCAAATAAAAGTTGCAGAGAACTGGGAAGCTTTAAATGGCTTCTCGTCCACGTTGCACATGCCAACCGGTGTTGCCAAGTCTCTGTCAAGGAAAGTAGCTGTTGGCTGCTCAAACTGTCGCTAGAAGTCGCCAGATGAGGACATGTGAACATATTTGCGACAGCCCCTCACTCTTAGAGGAGGGACACGACAGATCAGAAGTGCTGTGAGGATCAGACAACTTTGGATTAGGAAGCAGTACAAGTGGGCATCAGCCATACTGATTTGTTGCCAAATGCTTTGGGAGTCAACACTTTAATTGGTCCAAAAAAGCAGCAAGATTTGTTGCCAGTTGCTTTTGAGAAATAGTCACCAAGGGGTCCAAGTCGCTAGATCTAGCAACAAAATCGCCAAGTTGCAACACTAGGTGGAGCTATTGTTCATGAAGCAAAATCACATTGTAGGGAAACAAGGAAGCAAGGAAATCTGATTGAATGTTGATGGCTGATGCATGAAACGTTCAGTTGTGGCCGACGTTTCTTGGCCGACGTGCTTGCTGGGCGTCCACACGTCATTAGTGTTTCTCTATAGGAAGTGAATGGACTTGACCATGTTGTGTGGATGCAGACTCACCAGTAGAAACATTTTAACAAGCTGTACGTTTCAGTCCGCTAAATCTTTTCGTGTGTAAATCTTCACTTTGTAAATTTGTGTGAGGTGTGGATTATAGAGTATCACATGGATGGAAAATTGAAATCCAGTCAATATTTGTTCGTGGTCAGAGCGGCATGAGCTGTTTGCCTTACGGTCTCTGTGACTGAATGGGAATTAATGCAGCGCTTAGAAATGCAGTTCACTCAGCACTTGAGTGGCACACAAATAAATCTGAAATGAGTCAGTCATATTTGAAGACAGTTGACCGGGCGCGCAGAAGCATCTATTTTCCTACTGCCTGAAATGTCAATATTCAGTGACCGCGCACATTTTGATTTGATGAGGATTACTCTGTAATGCGCCAGTAAACACAGCTATGGATAAGAATTGATTTTTCCCCCACTGACGGGAGCGGCGGAGCATCAAAAGTAAACCACCAATTTATTTCTTCTCTTGGCAATAAACTTATTGACATTTTGGCGACAAGGGACATCAATAAGGGGCCCCGGCTCCACTGAGCATCCCTTATGCTTCTTCAAACCCTCTATCAGATCGCCCGTCACAACAGCATCACTACCGCTGCGATCTGAAATCAATACTTTATGATATGATATGAATGTAGTCTCCTGCTACAGTACTCGGTTAGTGCATTGACAACCTCCAAAGACGCTGAACACTTCGGTGTCTTCGGTGCATTCGGTTTCCATTGTGTTCTCAACGTGGACCAGCCCACTTTGTACACTGACCAACGTTCCTCGCTTTGCCTGCAGTGTTAAATGAACATCGCTTGGAAAAACACGCTGACATGAACATTTGTCTTCTACGTCTTCACTCGTTGACCTCTCTGTCATATCGATCTTCCTGAGATTAGCTTGCTGGCATGCAGAGTGCAGTGCCAGTCCACCTTCACTTTATCTTTCACAAGAGCACTGAAATAATCAGACGTTTTGAAGTCCATAAGGCGTCTTTGGACACTGAAACATTTGTCCAAACAGTTAAAATGATGGGAGCAAATGTGCATGGGTACCAGGAATGAGCATGTCAGGAATCGATCAATGGGTGCTCGGTGGTAGGGGTGCTACCAATCAAAAAGGGTCCAATGCACTCTGTTCAGTGGGCCTGAAAAAGTCTTAAAATGTCTAAACATCTAAACTCAAGGCCTTGAGTGCTCTTGAATCCAGTTAAGTATTAAATTCAATTCACTTCAAAGGTCTTGGTGTTCTTGTAAATGTAAATAATAAAATTGCAATTGCTTTTTCTCACTCATGTTTACGATTTCATTTTTTACGAGTACGATTTCATTTTTTACGATTGCGATTCTGTTTTTCTCAGGCTTGGGGTTTTGTCATGATTTTGACGTGGAGGCGGGTTGAAGGGAAGGGGGTGACTTTATTGGTCACTGGGACAGATGCGTCATTGGTAAGCGCTGTGTTTACCTCCCTGGCTGAAGGCGTGCACATCGTCATTTACGTGGGAACATGGCGGAGCAACAACATCCTTCTCAGGTATTCGGTTATTGTAGAATATTTTATTGTAGAATACTGCCAATGAAAATGTTAAAGTTTCTTGATATTTTCCACACAGTCTCTAGTTTTTTGCCAGAAACCCTTAATCTGCCCAGGAGGAATGGTTTGAAATGGCTCAGTTAGCTCACCCTACACATGCATGCTTATAATTAAACCGGAAGCGATCATTGTTTTAGCCAAAACTTTTAAATTATTTTTAGCCTTATTGAGATAGTAAAGCAGGTAAATCATGCTTTTACAATGACCTATGAGATATATACAGAACAGCTCCTTTGATTAAAAACAAACAAACATCACATTACATCAGGAGAAATAAACTATACATAACCACTTATTTGATATTTTTTTAAGTCACATCAGAGGACAGATGATATACAGAACTACTTTTTATTGGGGGGTTTTTCATCACATCTATCTTATTATTCATCAATATATTTATAGGACATTGCAGGTGTAGGCAGCCTGCTGTCAAAGCATTGGATTTTTCTGCACCTATCATCACTACATCTATTATTTGTGTTCTGGCCCTACTGTGTTATACACAGACTAAACCAGCAATACGAGAGAGAGACAGACTTTTGATGTTCTTTAATAAAACATCTTACCACAAAACAGTGCATAACTAAAATTAATTTAAAAACACACACCACCCCTCCATACACACGCACACCACACACACTCCCCAAACACACACACACACTGAATATTGTTTTTGTTGTGTGTTCTTTTTTCACAGTGCTAGTAGCTCTGACAGGTACAATCAACACTCAGTTACAAACGGTCAGACCCTCTTCTCCCTCCATCCAGAAACGTGAGAAAAGAACATGTATCCCTTTCAGCATTGCTACAGGTTCTGTATAGACCCAAACCCCTCAACTTGTTCCTGCGGGTCAGCCAGATGGCTCAACTTGGCCAAACACAAAGTTCAGCAACACACTCAATGCCTTTTTCCGGACAGAATCCACCGGACCGAGAATGAACCTCCCAGCACAGAAAACCTCCCCCGGCCGATCACGCAGGACACTCAACTAATTTAGCACACATGTAACACGATGACATTGCAACAAGAACATATGGACAACAGTTTCTGATGCTCCACAGAAAGGACAACCATCTCCCAGCTGATCCAGGAAGAGAGAGAGAGAGAGCCTGTAAATACTCTGATGACATTCAGACTATGGTTATAATTTATTGCCGTAGCGTTATGATTACAGATGGTGAACAACATGGAAATTTATTATCATACTATAATATCATTGCCCAGTTAAGATCATTTTTTGCAAAGGAACTACAGGTTAGTAAAATCCCTTTGGTAGTCAACTGCACACGTTTGACTATTGTCATGCATGTAGTGGTTTTCTGTCGCAACTAGTTTACATTCCACACACTGATCTGGTGTCCTCTTGCGTTGGGTGCCCACTCCAGAGACATCTTGTTATTTTGTGTTACGAATCTCATTTGTCTAGGTGTGTAACCATGCTCACACTACATATAAAAATGTTGCCTTCGTTTCATGGGTGCGTGATACCACCCTGACACATGCTAAGGAGCGCTTCTCATTCTCCAACACCCTCATTAGTGCCACTCTTGCTGCAGGGAGAGACGCTCCAGCAGCACAGCAGAGACAGTTCCCTGATGCAGCACCGGCTGCCGCCACGGAGGGCTTACCTGCTATTAAACCAGCATACACCGAAAACTGAGCTCTCTCTAAATGACACCAATGATGAGCTCAGGAACTACAAAAAGTTCCCCAACATTTCAATATTTGATTTATTTCCATTGCTGATGTGTTTGGCCTTGTGGCTGAATGTGTTCCTATTTAAAAATGGAGATTAACCTGCAGAAATTATCCAGCGTGGAAACTGTCCATAATGGAAATTAAGTATTGGATTTCAGTCTTTTTTTTTTTATATTGGGTACATGCCTACAAACTCCAGAGGCAGAGAGGAGGAAGAAATTAAAATAGATGAAGCAGGTAAACAAATGCACCCCATCTATATTCATATACAATTGAGAAAACAGGGAGCCGCTGATTCAATAAAAAGCCATACTAGGAGCCTGCATAACCACACTAGTAGACATTTAATCTAATGTATCTCAGCTTGGCCTTGAAGTAACTTTACTTCTGAACATTTCCTTGTAAGATAGACATGAAAGAAATATAAATAAAAGGAATTTAAAAGAGCACGAGAGGGCGGGCCTAATATGTCTGTCTCCTCTGGCCCTTTGAGATACCTCCACCTTCCCCAGCATGTTTTATTCAGCGTGCACGCAGAACCCGTATAGATGGCGTCTGATCATGAACAAACCTCTGGCATAAGAGAGAGAGAGCGACGTCCGCCCCTCGTCCTCGGTGGAATTGCGAGAGTGGAAAGTGTTGGAGGGTGTCTTGTTATGCCTGATGGTGATAAAATGTTCGGGGATTGTTGCAGCAGGTGAGGGAAATAGAGAAAGAAGGCAACAAAAAAACGAACGTTTCTGAACAAGAGGAATTGCTGTCCTCTCTGAGGACTCTTGTCAGCCACTGGAACCAGCGCCTATCCACCTATCTACCTTACCTAGGTAGCTTAGGTAGTCAAGTAGGTATGTAGGTAGGTAGATAAGTAGGTATGTTAGTAGGTAAGCAGGTGGATGTGTAGGTAGGTAGGTTGGTGGGTATTTAGGTAAGTGGCAAGGTATGTACATAGGTAGCTAGATGGGGAGGTATGGAGGTAGGTGGGTAAGTAGATAGATAAGTAGGTAAGCAGGTGGATTGGTAGGTAGGTGTGATAGATAGTGATTTTATGAGGAAGCTGATCATTGTTTTTATTGCCTATTGAATTTATATCAGTCAGGGACAAAAGGGAATTCATTTATAAATAAGTCATAACTATAAATGTAAAACGTCCTACAAAAATGTGTATGTCCTGTGAAAGAGGTTAAAACGTTGAAAAAATAACAGGGTTAAAAAACTTTGAAAAGTATAAGGATACCTACCTGCCAGAGGAGTTAATCTATGATCTACTTGTTGAGCCTTTTTGAGAGATGATGAGATGATTGAGAGATGATTGATTAGTCATACCAGAGGCCAATGAAGCTGCCAGAGAGGAAGCGTCGTGTCCGAGCATCTTTATTAATATCTGCCCTTTTCAGGTACGAAATGAGTATTTATGCTTTGGAATATGTTTGCTAAGTTGTTTTGTTTGTTTTTTGTTAACGTGCTGACTGAATGTTGAGTGTTTTGGCAGCATTATTTTAATTTTTAGATTGTTAATTGGTATACAGTTAAGTAGCTAGCTAAACTCTGTTCCCTCAGTGGCCGTCACGGAGCAGCATGTGGGCGGCATGGGTGCAACACGTATTGTGTGCATTTTGATCGTGTTTAGCTCAGTACGACACATACAGAGTATGAGGTTGCAGGTGTATGTGTGTGGTTAACTTTTACTGTTTATGTGTTTGATTAATTGCTGATGCGTTTGTGTGCTCATTTCTTAAGTAACTGTCTGTGATAAGGAACAAGGAATATAACAAATAGAAGATACTAATGGCTACTAATGTTTTACACAATACTTTTGCTTATACCCAATGCATTTAAGTCTGATAATTTAAGTTTATGTTTATTGATTAATAGACCATTTTCATAAATACTTACCTGTCACATTTGATTTTACCTGCTTAAGAAAAAGTGAGAAATGACAACATACTTACCTGTTTATTTACCTGTGAAAGAAAAGAAGGATTAGATTGGAAAGTTGATTTTGAAATGGAAAGAAAATGTATATCATTGTTGGAATATTTTATATTGAAAGAACCTATGTAAATACTTGAAAATAATACATTCTCAATGAATCTGCGAGAGAGGAAGCATCGTGTCCGAGCATCTTTATTGATATCTCCCCTTTTCAGGGCGTAACATAGGCAGGTAGGTACGTGGTTAAGACGTACTTAGGTGGGTGGGTAGGTAGGTAGGTTAGGAGGTATGTGGGTAGGTAAGCAGGTCGATGGGTATGTAGGTAGAGGGCTAGATATGCAGGTAGAATAAAAAAAAAAAAGGTAAGGTAAGTTAGGTAGGTAAGGGATGTAGGTAGGCAGGTGGATACTAAGCCAGTAAGGAGGTAGGTGGGTGGGTAGGTAGACAGGTAGGCAAGTAGGTAGGTAGGTGGATAGTTTAACAAATCAGAGGTCTCTGAATTATTACAGTACACCACTATGAAGAACCCTCATTTTTCTGTGTAGCAATTTTGACTCTATGCACTTAATGTAACATCTAGTGCTGCACACTGGGGTTTTTTTCTCAGAAAATCCAACTTTCATTCACTATACACGTTGGCATAGTTGCTTGTCAGTGTGTGTGTGTCACTAAGTATCCGTGCGTGGGCAAGCTTGTATATGTACATTCATGCCTGTGTGTCTCTGTCAGTGTGCCTGGGTGCGTTAGTTGCTAGAGAACAATAATGATCAGCATCTGCGGGCCAGAGCCTGTTGACACTCTCGTCTTCATTAGTAACAGCAGGAACCATTATAGCGCACAGGCAAAACATCATGGCAGCTGTTGTGATACACACACACAGTCACACAAGATATTATAATTAGTCACTATTGCTGCAAACTCTGTTCCCTCTCTTGCACGCTAAAAAATGCATGCGCAAATTAACACACAAATACAATGGCACGTCTGCATTCATAAGATGAATATTTTATGGAATTTCTGCTTCATTAGACTGTACACAGTGGAGAGAGATGGAATCAGGAGAGGGGATAACATGGAAAAAAAGGTCATGAGCTGGAGTGAAACCCAGAACATTGCAACTACTGCACATTGGGAGTTCCTTAGACAGTTAGCCTTCACCAGAGTGGCATTTATGATTTAAAAGATCTTACATGTACTATACACGTTAAAAAAAAGTGATGCTGTTGTGTGGTTAAATGTTTAAATGTCTGTTCGACTTGTAGCTGACATTTCCAATGTCTTGAGACGTGCTAGATATATCTTGTCTGACAAACTGCGACGGCAGGCAATTCAAGTTATATATCGTCAACAGAATGAGAGCATAAACTTAATCTCCTTGCCTAGCTAACTACGACTGATGCCATGATGGCGGTCTGGTGGATAATTAGCTGTGCTCAAGTGGCCATATATATAACAACCAGGCTAGAGGAAAAGATGTAGATTTGTTTCCAAATGTAAGTTACAGTGACACATTAAACTGTCTTGTCTTCAGCCCCAGTCTCTACTCCAAAACACCCTGAGTTATAACTTGAGAAAAGTCAGCTCAGTTAACCTGAACAAACTGTTAGCTAGCTAGCTAGAGAAGAGTCAGCTTGGTTAACCTGAAGAAAATGTTTGCTAAATTAGCCAGCTCGTTAGCTAGCTAGCTAAGCAACCTAAAGTTAACATGCAGCTACTAGCCACTACTAATGCTAGCCCCTACTAGCTACATTAGCTAGTGTGCTAATCAGATGTGTTAACAAGACAGTGATAGTTAGCTAACCAAATACTGTTTGGAAACACAATCATCCGTTCCCAGCTATTGTTAGCCAAGAGCTGTACCTTCAACATGACCACCACGGGGTGTTTTATGTCACCGAAAGCCCTCTAGAGGGGAAGATGAACCACCTGTTCCTCGCCATTGTTAGTCAAGAGCTGTACCTCCAATATGGCCACCAGAAGGTGTGTTATGTCACCTGAAAGCCCTCTAGAGAGAAAGATGAAAGTCAGTCAGAGTTAATGTAGATAGAAATATTAACAGAGATGTAGACAGACAGAGAGCAAGATTGAGGCGACACGTCTCATATAAATGTCAGCTTAGACAAAGTGAGGAAAGCAAAACATTACAGTTACTGGAGCGTATATAACACGTGTTTTACACACACACACACACACACACTCACACACACACATACACACTATCTATTAATCATGAGAAGACAGTAAACTCACATAGGCCTTCTGCATTACACTGCATATGACAAGTGTGTGTGTGTACTTGTGTGGGTGTAAGGGGTAGTGTGCGTTTCATTCACTTGCATGTGTGTGTGTGTGTATGTGTGTAATGGAAAGCAAACACCACTGTACTATTACATAACACATATTAAACTATTCATGATGAGCACACTCCAGACACCAGACCTACATACTGAGTAGACAGCCACATAGCAATGTGTGTGTGTGTGTGTGTATACTCTCTTTCTTTCTTCCTTTATTTCGCTTTTTCTTTCCTCTTATTCAATTTCTTCCACTTCTATTTGAAGGTTTTTCTTTTTTCTTCAGCACTTTTAGTTGGATTTTCAGGTCGCGGCATGTGCATTGACAAAAGAGCAAAGGCCAAATGAAAATAAATATATTCCTGAGCTGGGGTTTCTGTGATTCATTTCTTAACCGGAAATTGCAGTTGTATTCAAGCATTGTGCCGTATAATATTGGTATGAGCCATTTCTTCAACATTTAGTCTGTAGCCTTTGATCCCAGTTGGGGACCCCAAAAAACAGGCCTATAATTCATTTTGGGTCCCAAGCCGATGTTAAAGGACCCTTGCCTTGACGGAGATGGTAATGAAAAACATTGATTTATTGCATGTTTGAAGGGTTTTACCCCAAAGTACAGTAGATAAGGCATGCAGCAATCAGGTTTTGTGGCAGGTTTTGTCGGCCCATTACCAACCTCACTGCCGATTTTTCCCAGACTTTCCAGTTTCTAATCCAAATATAGTTACATGTTAGTGTGTGCTTGATATCCTCTGTTTCAGTAGCCAATTGCATTACAAGCGTACATTTGTCATTCATGCTTATCTGCCAGTGTTTGGCCAATCACCAATGACAAATATTATATCAAATAAGTGATTTGTATTGCACTGGTTTGGATTTTTTTTGGGTCCTTCAGCCTAAAATGAAAGCTTGACATTAATTTCCTGAAAAGCCAAATGATTTTTCTCATCACCAACAAACAGGATATTGTTTACCACCTTTCTAGGCTGACATATCCCCTATGATGTAAATCCATAGTGCACATCATAACAGAGTGACCAAAAACTGTCTGTAGTTAACACACCTGTTACCCTTTATAAAGTTTCACATGCAGGTTTAATATTGTATTGATTATTAAGTTTTGCTTAATGCAAGATTTACAGTAAAGGAAAATATTCCATCGACAAATCAGGAATGTGGGAATGACTGAAAAACATTATCATTGGTATTATCTTGTATTGACACCACTTTCTTTCATTCAGCATTCCCATTATTGCTCCATGAATGTCTTCCCCCTTGTGTGTCCACTGAGGTTTGTCAGGCCCAACACATCTTCAACAAACTCCCCCTTTGCCTCATTATAAAACCTCACAAACACAGCTAAGGAAATGCACTGTGCATTTTTTATTCCATCACAAAGCTGTTTCAGTTCTTCTGGTTGCTGTGGAATGAGAGGGGGATTTGCTTGATTTTACCTGTCATTTCCTCTTTTTGTTTGCCTTCAAACATGGTCTCCATCACTATTACTATTATTTCTGTATCAGAGAATGGCTTCTTGTGTTTACCCAACACCCATGCCATGCTGAGTGAGGACTCAGTTGCTTTTTCTCATGACATAGATGTAATAAGAATTCTGTTTGCGGCTTGATATTACGATTGCATCCCATTGATTTTTGTGTTTCATAGCTCTAGTTTCATAATTTTGAGGAAAGATCGCTTCAAAATAACTGTGTTTTGTTTCATAGTGGCACTTCAAATTGCCACTCTTCACAAGAGCTAATGTTTCTTGGCATATTAGGCACATCGATTTGGTGCTCGTTGGAGGGAGGATGAACGCATATTTTTCAATCCATTCCTCTTTGAATTGCCGATTTCAACTGTCGACTTTTCTTTTACTGGCCACCTTTGAACATGCCATTTTAGATTGATTCACGTTCGAACTCTAGGCTACTAGCTAACTGCCGACGAAACTAGAGAGCATCGAGAGCATCCTTACCAACTGCATCACAGTCTGGTACAGCAACTACTCTGTTTCAGACCGGAAAGCACTGCAGAGGGTGGTGAAAACTGCCCAACGCATCACCGGCACCTCACTCCCCTCCATTGAGTCGGTCCAGCACAAGCGGTGTCTGCGAAGGACGCGCAGCATCGTCAAGGACTCCTCTCACCCCAGCCACAGATTGCGCTACAGGTCTCTTCGTTCCAGGACCAGCAGGCTCAGGAACAGCTTCTTCCCCTCAGCTGTCACCTTGCTGAAACCCCCACCTCCCCTAGTCCCCCCACACCTGCACTATCTATATTATTTGCACTACGTATTATTATTATTCATTATTCATTATTGTTTATACTGTACATATCTAGAGTATTCATTTCACTGTTCATAATATTGTCCATACTGTATACCATAGCATATTCATATCTAGCCCTTACTGTTTATTTAATATTTATATTACCATTATACATGTACATACTCTGCACTTTACTGCTATTTGCACTTCTGGTTAGATGCCAAACTGCATTTTGTTGTCTCAGTACTTGTACTCTGTGCAATGACAATAAAGTTGAATCTAATCTAATCTAATTATCTTACACACACACACACACACACACAGATACACAGACAAACTAGAAGCAGTCACCATATCTCTCTCTGCTGAGACTACACAAACACACACACTCACACAAATGAATGTATCAATTCCCAGTATCAACACACACACACACTCACTAAGGCTTTGCCAACCAATCTACCTCTCTCTCTTTCTTTCTGTTGTGTACAAACACACAAACACACACGAGAGGTAGTCATCATGTTGGAAATGAACCAAGACTCAAACACACACACACACACACAATAAAGCACTGACATACATGACTGAAAACTGACACTGATAAAAGGAGGAGAGATGGGTATATATTCTAATTACATATAATAATCATAATAATATAAACAATAAACGCTTGAAAGCATGCACGTGCAAACACACACGATCTTTGTCTTTATCTAGGGAATAAGGAACAGAGTAGTTGTTTCATCCACTCTACCCTTATGTCAAGAATATTTATTAAAGCATTCATTCATTCATTCATTCATTCATGTATGTCTTTCCTTCCTTTCGTCATTCCTCTACATTCAACATTAACAATTCTCATCCGCTTTGATGAGGAACTTAGTTATTTCCGTGTTATTACCAGACGATCAAACTATGCATTCCAGTTGTCTTGTTCTTAATCTCAGGAAAAAGAATCTGAAAAATCCCACACATGCACAGGCTAACAAACCATCCAAACAATACACACAGAAAACGTACAATTATCCTTTCCAACTGCATGTGCACATTTCCTGAAACGAGACTCCATTTTACCAAAACTATAAAACACAAAACAAAAAGACAAAAAGACAAAATAAAACACTCTATTCATAACCTTTTGTCTCTCAGTTAAAATAACCTTTGCCTTCAGAAGGCACATAAAAGCATTTACCTCAACGCTGCTAGAATACCCGCTACACACTAGTGAGATAAATTACAGTTTTTCTGAATTCTTTACACACATTTTCTGGAACTTTTTATTTTCTCAAAATTCAATGACACACCATCAAATGATTAGTTTTTCTTCATTTTCTGTTGAACTTACTACTTAGCCTGCTGTAAAAGATGACAATGACACAATAGAAGAGAACATAGAAAATAAAAAATTGGTCCCTGTCTAAGGAGCAGAGGAAGTATCTCCCGGCATGACGATTCCAGTCCTGAATAGATCCCTGGATGCTCTTCCTCCTCCTCCCCATCCTCTTAGCCTCAACCTTCCCCCTCCCTCTACCTCACTCTGCAATGTTGCCGTCCATTTAACGCCGCATGAGTGTCAATTTTCTACACGCTAACACTGGAACTGGAGACTGAACAACCAAAACCTGAGGAAAAACTGTGAAAATACTATAAAAGTTGCTAATATATAAGGAACCATGTGCTTTTTCAGAGCAAACTACTGCTGAAAACGCACAATACAATATACACAATATGGGGAAACACGTGAAAATACAATTAAATTAAATTACAAATCACACCTGAGCTCACTTGTGGCCTTTTTTATTCATTGAACCATTAAAGCTGCAAGCTGGGCAAGTTTGCACATTGGAGGCCCCAAATGGCAGCAAGAGGTAACGGTTTGACTTCAATACCCAGAAATCCTGTAATATTAAGAAAAAAGATCTATACCAAGGGAAACAAATCACTTTGTGATTTAGGCTCATAGGAAGGGTCAAATTTTTTTTAGGACTGTTAATTGTGCTGAGCTGTAAAACCTACATGGAAACATGAGCCTTATGAAGAGATGTGTGTACGGTTTTACAAAAAAACGTGCAAACAAACCAAGCAAACAAATGGTGGTAAAAAATGAGTTAAAAAAATCATGGTGAATAATGTGAATAGGCTTGTTGAAAGAGTCTTTTGGTAGCTAATGCTTGGGATGATTTATTCATACAACCAGTTTCAGCGTGCAAGTGTAAATGCGAATCCTTAAATTAAGGGTATACGTCATGCTAATGGTTTCCGTAGATAGAAATCAGATTCAAATGGTGTAGCTTCTTTATAATCACCAGCGCATGGCTTATCTATGCACACAGGAAGCTGGAAACAACACCTGCATCCGCTGATAACGGTGGTCAGTAAGTGATATGGATGGATTCTGTTTTAAGAGCCCATGCATTTATACTGAGTCTGCCTCTGCAGTCACATAAAAGCTTCATAACTCCAATATTGTTTTTTGTTTTGTTTTTTGCAATTTCTAACTCAAACTGTAATGGATCTCTATAGATTTACCAAGTGCCATGACCCTATAGGGTGCGTGAATGCTATACCCCTGTCATTTAAAAAATACATGGCCTTTTCATCATCAGGAGGGATACAGTGGTCGCCATGGACCGTTCCTGTAGAACTAATTATTTAGTGGTAGCCATTAAAAAGTCCCCTCATCCTGCATCTATTCTGCATTAGTAATACTTTATATACAGTTCCTCTTGGGGGTGGAGTGGTTTTGTAGCAGGGATGTGCCAAGTGGACCTCTTATGTTCTCTATGGCTAAAGTCAGCCGAGCTACCTAGCATCTCCATGTGCTGATGGAGAGCCTGTAGGATTTTCATTAGGTCCTTGTTGAACTGCCATGTCTGAAATGCCTGTGGTAGTAACCTTTATAGAGCAATTGATTAAGATTAAGATTCATTTATTACATTTTGGGTGCACACACATGCACTAACACACACAACACATGCAAGGGAACACACACATGCAGGTAGGGTGTCCGAAATGAATTCTTTCTCTGCTTTTATCCCATCCTAGCCGACCGTCCTCCAAGGGC
>CABFOQ010053066.1:23638-35764 GCA_900660455.1 Gephyroberyx darwinii
ACCCTGCAGGACTTATACACCAGGAGGTGCAGAACCAGAGCCTGTAGGATCATGAAGGATCCTCACCACCCCAACAACGGACTGTTTCAGCTGCTGCAGTCAGGCAAGCACCTCCGTGGTCACGCTGCAAAAACAGAGAGATCGAGACGTAGTTTCTTTCCTCAGGCCATCAGGACTGTGAACTCACCAGGGCCCCCACCAAGTTCCTCACACTGCCCCTCTTATGCGCACACACACACAGAGATATACATATAGTGACTACACATTTTTAGATATTTTTCAGATATTTTTCATACTTTTTTATTTATATTCTTAATATATTGTAAATAGGGTTGCTTCTGTTTACTTTTTACTTTCCACTGTAAATATTGCTGCTCTTTATATTGTATATACTGTTGGTTTTTTTTGCACAATCCCGTAAGCATTGCCACTTTCATTTCACTATACATCCTGTATGTGTATGTGACAAATACAGTTCTTGAATCTTGAATCTTGACCAGCTTAGGAGTTATTATGATGTTGGTCGCACAGGCAAGAAGTGGTGGAAGTGTTTTTGGGGGGATACTAAACATCAGCATCAGCATCATCAATTCCTACAGTGTGTGGGTGAACCTGCAGAGGCCTGTGCCTTGTAATTTGAAACCCCTCTCACTCAAGGCTTTCAAGATCAAGCTGGTTCATGTCCTCTGTGATGGTTACAGTGGGAGGAAGCAGGGGGTAAAGGGTGTGGCAAATGCAGCTGTACATCAGGTCGTTGTGAGAGATCTGAAACTCGATGGAAGAAAGAGGAGTGTCTGGCTTGTAGGAGAAGTGGACGGAGGGCAAAGAGTGGACGGGGTGTAGAGACCACATTTGGATGCTCCACCTGTGTAGTGTCATTGTGCAAACTGGGACCATGTTTCCAGGAGTTTCATGGCATGTTGTAAATAGTGTGTGATGATGGGGCTGGGTTCGAATGCTTGACAGTAATCCATTTGTAATCAATTTGTTCTTCTGTCTGCATATGTTAAGGTTGTATATATTTTAGTGATAGATCTGAAATTCTTGTTAAAATTAATATAACTGCAATTTAGTGCCTGTTCATATGAATCAATTTGGTGTGAAAACGTTTTTACTGTTTCTAGATTTCTTGTTAGGGTTGTGTAAATATGTAAATATAGATGAATGAAAACAGAGCATAAATGGGTCATCTTATCAGTTGATGAAGCCACTTGGTTTAAACTAAATAGTTACTTTAGATTTTCAGAGATTTACTGTTTTTTGTTACTGTTTATCATTTAAAAAAATAATTATATTGTGTTTGTGTGTTGTCCATGTGTTTGGTACCAAACTAAAGAGGAAGTTGTGCTCTTTAAAATGAAAACAACTTTCAATTACCAATTTCTTTTTGTTTTTTAAATAGAGCTGTTTGTTTGGAATGAGTAAGAACATGCTCATTTAACTTCTCAGTGAACTGCAGCAACATTCTAGAATTCTACTGGGGTCCAGAGCAGGGGTCGGCAACTAAATTTAGCCTCGGGATATTTTTTTTTTTTTTTTTTGCAGTTGCAGTCCAGACCATAATATAATTATGTGTTAAAGGCCAAAATCTAATCCCATTCTGCATATCCTTGTTATCCATCAGTAGCCTAAGCAATTTTATTCTCAAACCGAAACGCTTAGGTTTCCGTATAGATTTAGCAACAGGCAGGGCGACATGCACCCAGAAAATCTATGGGGGCACAGGGAGAAATGCAAGCTCGCACACTGCGTGACCTCAACATTTTTGGCTCTTGCATTATGCTGACTGTCACTGGCCTAATAAATAAAATATGTAAATATCAATGTGAATTTCACATGGATGTATAGCTTTTTAAATCAGATTTCTATCTCGGCTTGCCATACCTCTTGAGCTGTCAACCTCATTTGTGATGGGGCTTTGGCTTTCACCCTTTGCTTTTAAGAATGAAGATATTTTTCTCTGCAAATATGAAATAGAATTCAGTGTAGACTACTGACTTAGCGCTTTTCCACAAACACCTGCCCTGGAGACTGGCAGCTTTGGTCCTCCGTGGCTGACCTGCCAGGGCAGAGTAAAGGTGCGGCGGCCACTGAAAAGTGTCTGTCTCTGTCTGGCGCCCCGGTTGTAGCGAGTCCGCTACACATGCTTTTTAATTTTAAAAGAAAATATTGAAAAAGTTAGTGATTCTAGTGACGCCCCTAACGTTGGCCTCCAGATTGGTGGAAACACTGGTTCTTAAGGTTAGCTGGTTCCAGTGCTCAGCACCGACTCGTGAACAACAGGAATGAACCAAACCAAAAATTCTGTTTAGACAACACTTTGAGTGAATATACAGCCATCTTACTATATATTTTTGGAGAAATACATTTTTTATATGTAGATAGATTGTGTGGCGCTACAATAATTGGAAACTACTGGCGGGCCAGAATTTATTTTCCCTGGGCCACTACTGGCCCACAGGTCGCCAGTTGCTGGTCTAGAGGGTTAACTCAGATTCTGGCACTTTCATTCTTGCTCTAGCTCTCCCCGTCTTGCTTGGATGCTAACTTTTTCTCTTTAGCTCTAATTCTGTGCCTTTCACCTCCTTTATGTCTCTTTGACTCTCTCTCGCTCTCCCTTCCTCCCACACACACACACACACAATGATGAGAGATTGTTTCTAAAACAATGGGGATTGAGTGGATTTGACACTTGAGCTGCAAATGGAAGAACCAAACCACACACACACACACCAGGCAGTGCTAGGAAGGCTGCTGTATAAACCAATTAACTGGGCTGAAACCAAGCCAACAGGAAGACTCTCTCTCTGTACTTCTTTCCCCCTCTCCCTCTTTTTCCAGGAGACCAGTCTCTCTCTTTCTCTCTCCCTCTATCTCTGTGGGCAGAGATAGTGCTGGATGCTGCCAAGGTAGGAAAGAGAGAGGGATGGAGTAAGAGGAGGAGGAGGAGGAAAATGGAAATCAGAGAGGGGAAAAGTACAAGGGAAGAGAGGGAGGCTGGGGAAGACGGGATGAAAGAATTGGAGAAGACAATAAGGAGGGTGAAAAAAAGGCAAGGTGGCAAGGAGGGAAGTGAGAGACAGTAAAGTGTGTGAAATGAAGCTGTGGAGATGAGTGAGGATAGAGAGAGGACTTTGAGGAAGAGCGAGAAGGATGGCTTGGGTAAGAGAGACTGAAGAGTGTTGGCCAAAGCTGGCATTGACAAGTTGCAGCTGCTAAACTGAGAGAGAGAGAGAGAGAGAGAGAGAGAGAGAGAGAGAGAGAGAGAGAGAGAGAGAGAGAGAGGTGTGAGGGGAATGCCAATGTTAGGCAATACAATCCAGGTAATGAGGCATTCAGTTCTGCTGGAGAGAGATGGCCAAGAGACTCTTCAACTGCAGATGGTGGAGAGGGAAAAGGCGGGGGGAGGGGGGGTGAAATAGAGCAAGAAGGCGAGAGGTGCCTTGCTTCACTACGCCATTACCTTGTTTGATAGGTAGGTTGTCAAGGTGAGACGGGAGAAAAGAAATAGAGTAGGATGAGCGACAAAGAAAGTGGTAGGTGGAGAAACACAGAGACGCCCACAGAAGATGTAGGGGCAAAGTCAATGGAAGAAGGCTAACAGAGTGAAATGTATAAAAACAAAAGTACAAATTAAAGTACAATGAAAGCCAATCAGCCTTTGCAAATACTATTCAATGTGCTAATCACATGTGTTAACAACATGACAGTATCCGGTCAGGTAACTATTACTATGGTTAGCTAGCTAACAAGCATGAATTATCTCGTAGGTAGCTAACTTATTGCACTTTCACCCTAGCACTGGTTATGCTCTTAGATGCTTGTTGGAAGGAAATGCATTTATCATTTCTGGTGACTAGTAGTTCTCTTGCCTACCTATGTTGAATGAATTTATTGGAAGTCGCTTTGGATAAAAGCGTCTGCTAAATGACTGTAATGTAATGTAATCTAAACACAAAATCAATTATGTAGTAATCAGTGTCAAATGTTCGGTTCCCAGTCAAAAGTAATGCACATTGTCTCATCAGAAAATATGTAATATGTCAATCAAAACACATCAATTACAGTGGCTGGGACTATAGAAAGATGTCAACCAAAACTACTAATAATGGCTGGGTCTAATGGCTGCTTGCATGTTGTCAAACCAATTTTGCTGCAAATGTTGCAAAGTGGTCAAACTCACTTCCTGTCTGAATATATGGTGATAGAGTAGAATACCAGAAGAGGGAAAGGCTCAATAGTACAAATAAATGAAGAGAAGAGTCAGATTGAATTGGCTCAAAATGCTGCAGCAAAGCCCTTGATTGTTCAAAGATGGATCCATCCCACCAAATCTGGTAACAATGAGACAATGTCTGCTCACACTCCAAGAAACTGTACCTCTGGATCTTTCCCCCTGCCAGGATACATTAAAAAAAAAACTCCAGTTAAAGGATGCAGGAAGAACTTTCTAAGACTTTCATCTCAAATGCATAAAAATTTCACAACTTTAATTATAAAATGGATTAATTCTGGTCCTCAGTTGTGATTGGCTAAATCATGTTCAAAGCTGTAAAAATAAAATACCGTATGCCCTAAACAGCAACAACATCTATTAAATAAGGAGGCTGGGTATTCCTATTCTGTCAATAGAAATTCACTGTATAGTATTTTTGTTTGTAGTATTTATAGTATTTTACTGTATTTGTATTTCTGCATTTTGCAGAACTAAAGAACACCTTTTCACAGTTGAACAGGCCATCACCATTAGACTGACGGAAATCCCAAGTGGAACTGGAAATAGTAAAGGTGTTCATATTTTTTTTTCCATTGAGCATGTCAGTGTGCAATTGATTCTTAGAAATAAATTCATTGATTGATTGATGTGTGTATCTTTTCAATGCAAAGTTCAATTTTGAGAAGACATAACATGGTTTTGAATGTGATGTTTCTTTTTGCAAGGGATTTTGAAGTATAGAGAAGAAAATGAGTGTAAACAGTTCAGAAAAACTGTAATGAGGGGTTAGGTCTCTACTGTGTTTTATTATACAGACCGGCTAAACTCAATAGCAACTTTATCCATTCATTCATGGTGATTTTAGGGTCCATGTTTGTTGTTCCTCTCACTCACTCACCTCAGAGTTTATGAACCTTATCAAATCCTTGAACCCTTTTCAGTCTGTTAAAGGGCCTATGCACTGTGAGAGACATACACTTGACCTTGAACTGTCTTTGTGCGTTATACTGATATTACAGTAGATGTTTGTGTTTCTGATCACAAAGCAGTTCCCATCCAGTCTCACATCTTCAATTTAAACTCTGCCCTGCAGATTCTGTGAGGCTTCTGAGTTACCTCTTTGTTCCACTGATAAGTTAGTTAATGAAACCCAAATTGCAGCCCTGGCTCAATCAGCATACACAATTTATCAGGAGACAATACAGGAAAGCACAACCAACATATTTATAAGGCAAACAAGCTGCAAATCTCTATGGACATTCTTCTGTCAACACAGCAAAAAGTGGTTCAAGATGCAAGATCAGCTTGTTTTCCTGATATAGTTTGAAGAACTTCCACATTTCCAGGGTCCTGTTTACCATGCTATAATGCTGAAGCCCGTCCTGAAAAAATGTGAGGAGTTCCTAAATTATTTAACTAAAAAAAAGGAGGATATCAGGCTCCAGATTCCCCCTGTGTCTTGTGCCCTCTCTGTCTTCCCTGAACACTGAGTTGTTTTCAACCCATATCTTTTGGTTTTAGAGGAAACTGTTTCTCACATGAAATCTTCCTCCTTCCCCTTTGACATCATCCCAACAAAGTTTCTAAAAAAAAGGTCCACGGTTCAGTTGCACCAGATATTTTATCAGTTGTTAATAGCTCCCTGTCTACTGGCTCTTTCCCCACTTGTTTCAAATATGCTGTGGTCCAGCCTCTATTAAAGAAACCCAATTTAGATCCTCTTCTTTTGCAATTTTAGACCTATTACTAAACTGTCCTTTTGTCTCAGATTTTCGAGCCGGTTGCTTTTATGAAAAATAACAGCATCTTAGAGGAATTTCAATCCGGTTCTAGTGTGCCTGCAGAGCACCGAAACTGCCCTTCTGAAAGTCACCAATGATCTACTACTTGCTGCCAATGCTGGTTATTGCTCTAGTTTAATCCTTCTTTATCTTAGCTCTGCTTTTGATTCAGTCGACCACACTAGTTTACTTGATTCTGCTCATACCTTAGAGGCAGGTCTTCTTCATTGGTTATGGGGAACACATCTTCGTCCTCCACGTATCTTCCATCTGGTGTTACCCAAGGTTCAATTTTAGGTCCCTTATTTTCTATCAGTATGGTTCCTTTAGGGCACATCATTCGCAAACACAATACTATGTCCTTCCACACATATGTTACTATAAAAACAATAGTTTTCTCTAGCTTGATGACAATAAATATGAGATTGTTGAGTTAAAGTATTGTAAAGTTAGGGATGAACCGATCACATTATAGTTGGAATTGGATCCATTACATTTTAGAATTGGTTTAAGATTTTATTGATCACCTTTAAGGGTCATTTTAGACCTTTTAATCCCTGTCTGAGGGTCTCAGCGTGAGACCCTCGGACAGGGCACTTATAGTATCCAGGCTGAAAATGAAGGGTGATCAGGCCTTTTCAGTCAGGGCACCTCTGTTGTAGAACTAGCTGCTAGAGGAGATCAGGCTAGCTTCTTCAGTGTCTTCTTGTAAATCATTCCTTGTTTATGTGTGTGTGTAGAGAAGTGAGCCCATTGCCCTCTAGCTATCTTTTTTCTTTCTTTCCAAAAGCAGTTAAGAGACATCGTAATGCCCAGTCTGCAGTACAAAAGCCCAGAATAAAATCAAGCATTCATACATGCCTTGCTGATTAAGACAAAACCAGCAGGCTGCCACACACACACACACACACACACACACACACATATAAGCATGCACTTATTCAGCAAAAAATCTTTAAGAAGCTTCAATGTTATTCAAGCTCAGGGCTTTCATTACACTTTGCCCTAATGTTGATCTTTCCAAATGCTCATTTATCACTATGTTTAATCATGGTAATTGGAAAGTGGCAGCTGGTGGGGAGTGCCTCATGCGAAGGGTACAGTTGCAGTCAAGTGAAAGTGTGGTAAAGTGGGGCAGGTGCTGCAGCATTCATTAATTTGGCACTGCTAAGCATGATGCAAAATGGTTAGACAGGTCTCCTAGCTGTTACAACGGGAGACGTTCGGTGATGCATCATGTATCAGCATGCTGCCTTCTGAAGAGAAGAGAGGAAAATACATGTTGTACTAAGTTTTGTATAATGTAGTCTTGTCTAGCAAAAATTAGCTGGTTTTCAGACTACTAGCGGCCCACTTACTCTGTGGGATCTATGCATTTGCTTATTCTGCCAAAACACAGGTATCCAACATTTTGATGCTGGAGCCAACAACTCCTTCATCCAATCAGAGCGTTTCCTCAAGCGCCATGGCATCCTCCCCAGGGGTGTGTTTTTGTAGTGCACTGGTGCACGCAAATTCCGCACTCCAGCAAGCTTTATGCACGCATGACTTGTGCATTCCAAATGATAGCATAATCCAGTTTGCTGGAACATAAACAGAAAATCATGTTTGCAAATTGGTACAAGTTATCATTGTAAAATAATCTAACTTGTGCAACTGTAAAAATATGGTAGTTTTGTCCCTTGCTTATTGTGTACTCTAATCACTCTTCAATTCAGCATACATATAATCCACCATAGCAGCACTTATTTCAATAAAATTTAGACTTTTAGAATCCGTTAGCTTGTTATACCCACAGACTTCTTCCACCAAAATACACAACAGAGGGCAGCAGTGAGCAGCTGCTTGGCGAACTGTCTATATGCCCATTTAAATAGTTTGCATGTATTACAAAGCACAGTATTTATATAAGCCAGAGTTCTCTCCACACAAGATGAGCATATGATGATATGATCATAAACACATTGTTCTTACTAGTTGTAAATAGTATGCCAATTAAAGACTTAAATCTTGTATGTATTCAAGTAAAATAACTTAATTTTTAATAGGAATCATAGCTGTAACCTCATTGATTGGAGTATGCGAGTAGGTTTGAGAGCAAGAATATGCAGCAGATCATGGATCATCAGACGCCATCATCTGCCTTGTCTACTTCTACTTGAGTTAGTGAACCTGTTGCTGCTGCATTCATATCATGTCGGACAAAGCAGAAAGGTAGGAAGATTTCCCATTGCTCAGACATGTGTTCAGCTATTGCTAGCTAGCTTCATAGCAACAACTCATTAACAAGTTGCTTTGCCAACAAACAAACTGCAGCAGTTATTTCTAAATAATCATAAACAGAGTTGATTATGCAGAAGCGTATTAGTGTGAATATAACTACAAAGGATTTCTCCCTGTACTTGAACGCTGGTGTGAAATGGTGAGTCTTGAAAGAAGCCCTTGTTCTTTGAGTCTACGTGACTGACACCAAATAACAGTAAACACTGTAGCTACAGAGGAAATATCTCAACGTGGTGTCATTTTGTCTTCGTTTGACCAGTTAACTCACATGAATATGACAAACACACCACGAAACAACAAAATGAACTCAGAAATACAAGGTACGTTTTACAATAATTTTACAACAATTTCTTTTAAAACAGTGTTCAACTGTTTTAGGGTGGATTTTTCCTTCCTTTTTCCTAGATGTTTAGTTTAAATGTCGAGGTTAGATGTTCAGATGTATAGAACATCTAACCTAACAGCTAACCCCAATAGACTGCAGTTAATCAACCCATGGTGCTTTCTAACATATTCTGAGGTGCTGAGGTAGTCCGCTCATCTATGTTAGGAGGAGATGTTAGTTGCTGCCAGGCCTTAGTTTGATGCTTGGGTTTTGTTTTCTTGAAATCATGTCTTTCCTAATGTACTGTACTCAACATAGATCAGGACATCGGTGCTGTTTCCTTTTTTACCACACCGTCAGCTTGGACGATGAGCTCCAAACATCATGGTGTTGTTTGTTTGAGATAATCATGGGTTTCATGCATCTCCTGGAAATTATCAGCTGAACCAAATAGCACCAATGTTTTTTTGGTTAGCAGCTGTAATGTCATTTGTGTCACAGTCAGGGGTCTAGACAGGGTAGCAACTCCAAATGACACCACAAACTCCGGAACATCTCTTTGCCCAGCGCAGTGGTTTCATTCAGAACAACAATTAACTGAAAGTGGGGCGTCCTGGTGGATCAGTGGTCCACATAACCATGACGTCCAGGGTTCGAATCCAGCCCGTGTCGCATGTCATCCCTCCTCTCTCACCTGATCTTTCCTGTCTCTCTCTGCTGACTGTCCAATAAAGGCAAAAATGCCAAAAAAAATCTAAAAAAAACCCAACCCAAAAACAATTAACTGAAAGTAACTGTACAAAAACGTAAGTTCACTTAAAATGGCCAACTTTACTTGGGGCAGCTTGCTGCGTTTCTCTCGAGACACAGCCTCTGTGGCCCTTTATACTCTGGAGGTAATCATGCTGATCAGCTGCAGGTGTGTCTTAGGTAGGCTGCTCCCTTCGGTTCAATACCCCTGGAGGGAGCCAACGAGCCGGCACGTAGTAGCCGTCTACCACCACACCCCTCAGCCCTCCCCCTGGATGTGTCCCATGTTGTAATTGCAATGGAAATTTAGATAGATCGATGAATCGAGAATGGATAAAGTGCAGGGCAATGGCAATGAATGAATGTGAATGGGAGTTACTGTTAAAAAGTCATACCAAATGTATTGACACAAAACGGCTGTTTTTTAATGCATTTAGCTGAATGTGTTCACACAGTCTCGTGTTGGCTTCAAATGATGGTTTGATTTCAAAAGGGCCACTCATCTCAAGTCTTGAGTATTGTGTAATTATAGTGATGGTTCACTGGCAGCTGGTGACATGTGGAGTACCTTATACTGCCTTATTTTTGAACAGACAAGCACTAATACCCAGCCATACACACACTCACAGGTGTGCACACATTTGTTCCAAGTGCTTTAGAAAATTGCAGTCCTCTACATGTTGTGATGCTCTGATTTAGGCTTACACACACTAATACACTTGTTTCTGAATGCATGCAAGCCAACAGAAACACACACACACAAACTCACTTTTTGTCTGGCTTTAACACTCCCTCACTCACTCACTCAAACAGTCATTCTCAGACACACTCCAAGTTTTTAGTGACACACACAAACACACTCATTCACTCTCATACACTCCCACTCACTCTATCAATCACTTTCTTTCTCACACTCGCTCACTCACTCACTCAGTTTCTCTCCTCTCTCTCGCTCACTCACACACACACACACACACACACACTCTCTCCTTCCACTCCTCAGTGGGCATCTTTAATTGCGCTCTGATTCATATGGAAATACCAGGCTTTTCATCCGCTATCAAAGGAACAGGGCTTAAAAAGCTGAATGCTGCACACATAATGAGGTGATGTTTACCACATGGGCTGGTGTAACGGCACGTTAACACATAAATGCAGACACACACACACACACATATATACTGATAATATGCATGCATGCTTATGGAGTGGCGTAAGACACCACACACACACACACACACACACACTGTAAAGAGCATGTAAAAATACTCATTTCATATATTCTCCCTTGTAGCTCCTATTCATATAGGATTGCTTTGCTCATAATTAAGGGACTTTTTTCATGGAATCATCAAAAATTATTTAGGGCAGACTAATTGAGGTTAAATCCTCTAGTGTCCACCCACCTCCAAGTGTGGATGCACAGTATATGAACCTCCCTTCCTTTCATTTCTCCTCCCCTTCCATCCTTTCTCCTCCATCCTCCCACTCCCTCATCTCTCACTCTTTTTCTTCCTTCCTTTTAGAGGAGACTGGTAGGATTTTTCATTTTTAGAGAGAAAATGCCTCAGAGGACAGCAGGGACGGGATCTGAAGAGATAGAGGTAGTTTTAGCTGGCCACACACACACCTGAATCCATGTGTGTCAGTTCTCCTCTGATGGAACAAGAGCTACAGCGCTACCCGACATACTCAGAAACAAAAGTTCCAACTCAATAAATGTCCACAACAAACATCTGAATGCTCATTAATAATTTTTCAATTGGAATTATATATTGCGGTTTAGTTTCGAGGCCTGCCCATTGAATCATTTATTTACTTTGCCAAGCAGTATTTAATATCTGATATCAACTGTGTACATCAAAAATTACATTTTAATGAAAAATGAGAACTAAAATGAGTTCTGAGTCATACGGGGAGCTCTCGAATCCCAATCTCTACCTCTGACTAAAGAAATATTGTTCTGCTGACCTGAAAGGCAACGAAAAAACAAAAATGAAGGTTTCTCTGCAGGGATCCCGTTCTTGAGCTCTGTCTAAATTGCCTTCTCTCCTGTGCTTAACTCATTATAATGACTTACCGACAAAAAGAAAAAGGAGAGATCCAGTTGTCCCTGGCCCATTAAAAAGCAATACCACTAACCACACACGAATTATGCTGTGAATGTGCTGTCTGTTGTAATGTGGGCCACGAAAGATGTCTTGATCTCCAATAACCTGTACAACCAGATCAGTGTTTGTGAAAAATAGCAATTTGAAAGTTTAAAAGTGCATGCCATTGTTTAGTGTATGCATGGCTGGCTTCTGCATCTCCGTAAAGCTGCCGCAGAGTAGATGGTGATGAATTTTAATGTGGGACAGCTAGGCCAGTATGCTACTTCCCACCTGTTGGTGACTCAATATATTGAGGTAAAAACAGATGGGGAAAAAAATGGTCGAACTTTTTGTCCCCATTGTTCTCATTATATTGAGATATTAACATTTTTTCTTTCAGTTAGTAAATCATTAAAACGAGTTAAGCACAGGAGAGGAAACAATTTAGACAGAACATAGGAAAAGGATCCCCCAAGAGAGACACATTTTTTTGGTTGCCTTTCAGGGCTTTGGCAGCAGTTGAATTCATAATTGTTGAATAAAAAACTATGCTTCGGTTACGCCACCAACAGGAGTGATGGGTGGTGTAGCAACTTGCCACCGTACCGGGGCCGTGACAGACAGAGACCAAGCAGGGAGAGCAGAGTTAATGGCCAGCGGGACGTTTTATTATTATTA
>CABFOQ010053068.1:0-11753 GCA_900660455.1 Gephyroberyx darwinii
GAGAAGCATGGGTTCAAAGAGGTTCTCCTGGAGAAGGCCCCCCAGAGGGGTGGGCCCCTCGGGAGCTAGAACTGGCCCTGGTCGCTTACTTTTTCCCAGACAGACATCAGACTGCTGGGAAGAGAAGCGTGGGTTTGGCCACTCACAGTATGGCCACTCACGGTATTTTGCCGGTATGGCCAGGGCTATATCTGCCCCTCACCTCTTACATCTTCCCAGACAGTCATCTAACTGATCTGGAGAAAAACGTAAGCATGAGTGTGCCAACAGCTTAGCAGAGTGAGAAGGTAGAGCTCCTCTCACTGTTTCAGAGTACTCGGGCTTTGCTGACATAGTATCAGAAAACCGTGGACAAGAGGTCCAAAAGGGTGGGCCCATTGGGAGGCTATGTCCGGCCCTGGTCACTCACTTACTCCCAGACAGCCATAAGACTGCTGAGAGGAGAAGAATGGGTTCAAAGGGGTTCTCCTGGAGAAGGCCCCTCAGAGGGGTAGGGCCCTTCGGGAGCTAGAACTGGCCCTGGTCACTTACTTTCTCCCAGACAGCCATCAGACTGATGGGAAGAGAAGAGTGGGTTTAGCCACTCCAGGGCCTGAGGAACAAACCTCCTTTTGGCCGGTCTGGCCAGGGCTATGTCTGCCCCTGGCCTCTTACCTTTTCCCAGACAGTCATTCAACTGTTCTGGAGAAAAACGGACGTGTTTTACTTATGCCTGTAAAACACGTGCGTTTGTTGGCGCGTAAAGGGGAAGAGTAACGTTAGACCCCCCTACGTATTTTTATTGGCCCAGGAATGCTGTCCATCAGGCAGTGCTAAGGAATGACGCGCGCTCTATGTATTAGCCAAAATCCATTGTCTACCGGTACAAACGGTATATAATATATACAAATGCACGTGTTTTACTTATGCCTGTAAACAACGATGAGTGAAGAAATAGCGGGAGCACTGCTAGCAGGCTGTAGTGAAGTGGAAGCTTCTAATAACAACCAAAATGGGTGTCATTCAAACTGAATATTTACTTGCCAGTATGCTGCAGTTTTACAAAGAACAAAGTACACAAAATGGACCTTTGCACCCGACGTCTCGTATTCATAAAATCACTAAAACTAGCGACAAAAAACACTGAACAGGTTACTGTGGACAAGAAGTGCTTTTATTTTGATGTTACACCTCAAAATAAAAGCACATCCTGTCCACACTGTCCATAGTAATACTGAATCATTACCATTAGCAGATTAAAACATATTTCTCACATATTTACTGTAAATAATGTAAATAGTATGTTTTAACATTTCTTCTATAAACTAATTCAAACTAAGCAACATGAACCACATTATTTGGTTACTTTTAGAACAGAAAACACTAAAAGCACTTTTAGACCCTGCCTAAAGCAATTAGTTACGCCTACAACAATCAACAGTCAGGACTATTTTGACAACAAATGCTGGAACAACTCAACAACAAGTGTGTTGGCTCTACTTGTTTTTTAGCAGACAGTAATGTGTGTATTGACTGCAATTAAGCAAGGCCTACTTGTCCTCTGCACATGGCATTGGGTGATGCATGGCAAGCCATAACCATGGTCAGGTATTTGAACGGTCCTCCTATTTGGTGAGATCAACTCTACCACTGGCAGTAAGTGTTTAGGTGATGGTATTAATGTCACAATAAACAAAACAGCAACAAAATAGCTTTTCATAATAATAATAATACATTTTCCAAAATATATGAAATCCTGAGAGAGAAAAAAAACTGAAAAGGCTGTCCCTGGTAAACAAGACAGGACATCTGCCAACAAGGTAAGCCAATGGAGACTGGACTCAGATAGAAAACACAGATTCCCTCAACCATCAGCAGCAATGATACAATTAGAGCCCAGTAGCAGACCGTACTGACATCAGCATTGATTTACAATCCTTAGCACAGCAAGATGGCGTGTGAGAGAGAAAGAGAGAATGAGTGTGCACATGGGTAACATAGTGAGAAAGGTTAAAAGGTTTTAGAGAGACAGACACAGAGAAACAGAATAGAATGTGAGCATTAGGAGCATTACCAGAGATACAAATGGTGATATTTTTGTCTTATCTTGTGCCATGATAAGAAACAACTGTTTCCAACACACTAAATAACTAAGTAATGCTATTCTGTTATGTAATATGAGATTCATTCTTCTTTTCTCATTTTACTGCAGAGCAACAGAGCAATGCTAAAAATCATTTTGTGATGTTTCACTTATAGACTAGACATGTGTATAAAATAAATGCTTGGCATCAACTCATCAGGGGCACCTTTTGCTCCCACCCCATGAGGGCATGTGGTTGTTTTTGTGTATTCACACACTTACTTGCATATGATTTCACTGACATAGCAGCAAAAATCACATTAACAGTTAGGAGCTTGCACTTTACAAAACACACATCACAAAACAGAAACCTGCTTCTGACCACCATGCTGCCAGGGTTGTTTCTGTTAGGAATCTACGGCTAGCTGAGAAACAACTCAGTGTTCATTCTTGTGAACCAATATACGCGTGTGAATAAGCTTGGATGACAACTTCTGCCTACGTACAAAGAGATCCTTGACTCCTGTCCAACTGATTTTGCGAGGCCATTGTGGATCAGATCAAAGGTTTCTAGATTCAAGGCATCAGATTACCTGTTCGCTCGCTGCCTATATAATAACATTTGTCATAGGGGAAATAATAGTGTCAATATACCTTTGTGTGTGTGTGTCTCTGTGTGTGTGTTACTTACTGCCCCAGAGGGGTATATCCTTGCTCTCGGCTTTCATGACAATAGAGGCCATTGTCATGGTGACTGGGATGGCGT
The DNA here is from genome assembly GCA_900660455.1 of Gephyroberyx darwinii. Taxonomy (NCBI): domain Eukaryota; kingdom Metazoa; phylum Chordata; class Actinopteri; order Trachichthyiformes; family Trachichthyidae; genus Gephyroberyx; species Gephyroberyx darwinii. The sequence goes on from CABFOQ010053068.1 coordinate 2,829, forward strand.
CAAAGTAAGAGGAGTGGGGTGCCAGGGTGAGGATGGGTGCTTCTGTGGGCAACGCCCTTCGACCTTTCACAGTCATCCAATGGAAGCCTCCGGCGAACCACATGACCCGCATGATGGTCCTCAGAGCCATGTCCATCAGTCTGGAAAAGGAGAAGGTGTGTGAGCTGGGGACTTCTCAGTTAGATTGGATATAGGAATGCACCAACATCTGGTATATAATACTGGCCTAAAATAATATGGTACTGGTAATCTCCAACACCTGCAATTCAATGAGACTTAATTTTCTGCGTTTTTAATAAACAAAAGAATGTTAGTTCTGTCTAATGGAGAAAAGTGGATGACATCTCAATTATTTTCATCCACTGACCCCAAACTAATGGTCTAAGTCTATATCCAATTACAGTCAAAGTAATGAATCATATGAGCACTCTGTACCGGCCGACATAGTTTAGTATATGTAATCAGTAATGGCAACGAATAAGAGGGATAAGTGCATCTCTAGCTGGCATTAGGCCTATGCAGACAACAGTGTTCCACAGTTTATTTGACAATTGCTGGTTAAGCAATTAACAATTAACAATTAACAATTAACATTAAAATGTGTTACATTTTGCATTTTAAAATAATTTAGGGTGACACAATGTTAGACATATTTACATTGTGGTCATTAGATGAGGTGGATGGAGTGAATAACAGGGAAAAGCTAAAGGGAGGAGAAAATGAGGGTGGATGGGAGCGAGCTAAGGAAAAACAGGTGCCAGGGGGTGTTAGTAGGAAGGATGAGATAGATGGGATAGAGGGGGGTGAAACAAAAATAGGGAGGGACAGAGAGGAATGAAGATGAGTTAGAAGTGATCAGAGGGAGAAAGAAAGAGACCACAACACTGAGAATTCAATATAAGAGTAAGGGACACACACAGACACACACACAGACACACACACAGACACACACAGACACACACACACTTCCCCCTCTCAACCAGCTGGGGCTGGCTAATGGGGAAGACGATTTACAGATCCTTGGAACCATAGTGATCAGGATCACAGGGTATCAGTGGCAACAGTGTATGTGTGTTAATTATGAAGACTCAAGAATACAGACAGCCACAGCTTACTGCACCACAGAACACCATTTTCAATTAACCTTACAGACTTTTGCCACTCACAAAACATTGCAGATATCTGGTTTATCTGGTTTCATCTTCTGTGGCATGAGTAAATCATGACCACTGGAATCATGAAAACCACTCACATATTGCATTTCAAAAACACACGATTGGAAAATAACTGTTCTCTCAATTGCACAAAGCGCTAGAAAGAGTTAGAAGCTTTCCATCTGAGGGTGGCATTTTGCACAAAGTAAGGAGGCCCAAAGAAAAGTGTTTTGTGTGGATTTTATCAACAAGATTCCATATATGATGATCACACCAACCAGTGGTGGGGTAGAGTAGCATCACGGTTTACAAGGATATGGAGCCACTTGAAACTTGAAAAGAGTTTTGCCTGCTGGCATGAATCCCCTGACACCTGACTTCAGACACCATTCAGTACCTGGGGGCCAATAAGGAAGAGAAATAAGCTGAAAGAAGAGCATCCAGAAGAGCTGGGTCTCGGAAGGTAAGCTGCTATCTGCTGATAGTACGCTGATAGTACGCCTACATAATATCGAACTGCTGTGAAGTTTTAGAAATCAAAGGTTTCCAAAAATGAACACATGATGATAGCCTTGTCAGTTAGTTTTTTTATATATTGCCTTTATTGCATCCCAAAAATTCTGCTACAAACCACAAATAAGAATAAATTAATCTGTCCATGCTATATTATATTCGTATTATTATACATTACTCGCAAAACTATACAAATTACAACTGTACACTGTGTGCGAATGACTGTGAGGTTGTGATGTGAGGTCGTGAGGCTCAGGGAGCAGATTGCATTCAGTTCAGTTCTCTGCAGATTGGCAACAGTTGCCTTCTAGCTGCAGCTCATAGCAGCATAGCAACAAAGAAGACAAACTGCACTCTTTATGGAAATGCAGCCACAGGTTTGGTTTCTTCTTTCTCACATTTGCCATATTTGTGATGTTGCAATACACTTCAGCTACTGCTCCCGTGTTTCAGAGAACTGACCACATACTCACAGTCACTCACACACAAAGAGATGAAAGAATGGAGAGCAAAGCTATACAATAGTGGATTAAAAATTGTATTTAAAAAAAAGGAATTGAAACTGGGAATTGATAGCGGCAATCAATAACACAAACGTCTTTTGATCCAGTTGGTGCAATCAACAATCAATGTAACTGGGCCTCGGTTCCCAACCCTATGGATAACTGACTTATATTACCAATGTTCATGAGCAAAATAAAATTTCTTATCTGCCCTGGTAATCTGGAGAGGGCTTTAGGCATTGATGAGCAGAATTTAAGTTGCAAGTATGTTTCTACCTCAATGTCCATTGTGTTTGACTAGACTGCATATTTGTATCCCTGTGGCAACAGTGCCATGGGCATCAAGAGGCAAATTCAGGTCATTCAGTCAGGAATCACACACTTCATGTATCAAACTTCACTGTTTAAAGAAATTAAGTTCTACTTGTTTTATTGTAAAACAAACCCAATAAACTATCACAATCCTTTTCTCATATTTACTCTATTCTGCCCTTTACTACTCATGTCAACATCGGAAGATACATCTCCTTTGTTATGCTGAATGTATGCCATTGTTATATTTTGTTCAGTGTAAACCATTGGAAATACATTTATCAACCAATAAGCTAATACTTTTTTGGTCACAATTCAACACACTATGTGACATCGATAATGGCTGATATTTAGGTATTTACAATGCGTTTTCAAATAATTTTTAGCTAACTAGCTGTAGCTTGCAAAATCATGAATGTGCCATGGGACTGTACAGAATTTGTGCTTGTCTGAACTCAAAGTAAAAGAGCAGATCAAATAAAAGAGATGGTTTCATAACAGGGATCAAAGAAGGACAATATCAGCCTGGAAGATGTAGCGCTGAGGTGAACACACACACACACACAGTTTTGTGACAGTGTGAGAAAGGAAAGGGCAGTTGTGAATGTTATATCAAAATGCTGAATGTTTGAGTGTGTGAGAGAATAACAAAGGCCATTCAAGAGCTTGGAGCTTCCTTCCTGTTACAACTGTAAACATAATAATTTCCCATTAACATACTAGACCCTTAATTTAATAGGAATTTGCTGGTAATAGTGGTTAGAATACTAAATTAATAAATTAATAAATTGTAATACACTTTCCATTAATGTAAGAAATGTTACCTCATATTATGTAAAAACACACATAATAATAACAACTGATACTGTAATAATAGTCAAAATTCAATACAAAACTGTCACCCATTCACAATTTGTTTTTTAGCTATGGTGCTACATCTAAAAAAAAAAAAAAAAAAAAAAAAATGAACACGCATGTAAGCGGTCTTTGGTGATTATTATAAATGGCTTACACTCTTACTTACATCATAGTGCTTAAGCATAACGATCAAATACTTTATTATTTATTATCAATAGGCTATATGCACCATATTAAACACCCATTTACCAGATTGATTTTTTAGAACCCTTTGCTGCCTAAAGTGGGACCCACAGGCCATGTGCCCCACTACGTGCATTCGTCTTCCTGTGTTCCTTCAAACTTGGCTACTGAAGCTTTAAATACATTTATACAAGTTAATAAATTCTGACAGGATACATTACTTTAACAAACATAAAACCCAAGTGGCTATTATCTTTAGATTTTGGGAACTCTTCCAAAGGAACTGAAGAGACATTCCATCTACAACACCCCAAAAATATCCAGAGCCTTAAGCATTTCAGGACAGATCTCATCCACACCTGGCACCTTGCCACTGAAGAGCTTTCTAACTACCCCAGTGACCTCTGCCAAGGACGTGGGCTCAGACCCTCCTGAATCTTCCAGCACTGCCTCCTGAACAGAGAATGTGTCTTTTGGGTTTAGGAGTTCCTCAAAATGTTTCTTACACCTTCCTGCAATGTTCCCAGTCACGATCAACGTTTCCCCACCCATGCTGCGAACAACCTGGGTGATATCCTGCATTCCCCTACTGAGTCAACAAATAGATTTCCAGAACCTCCCCAAAGTCATTCTTCATGGCCTCTCTTAACTCGTCTCTTTATGACTTTCGCTTCTGCAACTACAGCAGCTGCAACCTTTTTGGCCTGCCAGCATCTCTCAGTTTGACATTCCCACTCTCTACCAGTGTCCACCATTGGGTTCTTGGGTTGCCACCATGAGAGGCACTGACAACCTCTGGGCCACAGCTCTAAGCATCTGCTTCAATGACAGAGGTTACAAACAGAGTCCATTCTGACTTCATGTCCCCAACCTCCTCTGGGATACAAGAGAATTTGGAAGTGAGAGCTGAAATCATTCCAGACAGTCCTCCACCAGGTGTTCCCAATAAAGATTGAAGCAACCCTCTTGTCCACCAGGACAAGCTCCAACTGTGCAACAGCCAACTTGTGAGAATCCCCACACCTGCCTGGCCCCTCTCACCCTGGACAACTCTTGAGAAGGAGAGACTCCCTCCATTGAGGAGTTTGGTTTCAGAACTGTGCGTGGAGGTGAGCCCAACCATATCTAGCTGGTACATTTCAACCTTCTGCACTAGCTCAGGCTCCCCCCTTCACTTTGCGGGTGGTGAGTGCACAAGACTTAATGTTCAGTTGCTTATCATTTCAACACGTGGTTCCAATGTAACATCTCACATTCTACTTTCAAGCCGAATTTGCCCTGGTTAATTCTCAGGCATTGACATGGCACATTAGGACATGGGGAGAATTACATGAGTCTAAGTGGACCAGCTGACCACTGAAGCAATCCAACTGGTAGAAATGGAAAGTTCAGTGTGGTAGAGCAGGTCACAATGGTGAATACAATGCTACATAAAGCCTAGTGATAATGCGAGTATTTGAGTATAATGCTAAAAGAACTATATCAGGCAATGTAAGCCATTTATAATTATCACCAGAGGAACTCTTCCATACATATTTACTTTTTAGATGGAGTACCATAGTTAAAAAGATTAAAACAAATGAGTGACAGTTATGTATTGAATTTTGACTATTATAACATTATCAGTTCAATTACAATTACATACCTGAAATCTGAAATTTTTACTTTCCTGTTAATGTAATAGACCCCATTAATGCAATAAATGTTATATCCCTGTTAAAGTAATAATTATTTATTATTACATTAATGGCAAGTTATTACAACTACAGTTGTAACAGAGCTGTATTACAGGGGCTAGGTTAAACAACTAAGAAATGCAATCTTTCACCAGAAGATGCAAAATTGTGTCACACTTATTGGTAATTGGTAATCAAATAGCTTCTTCTTCTAAGCTTAAAGAGAATAAAATCATGTATATGATTCCAATTCAAAGTCAATGTAATGGCTCTAGGTTTAGTTTCTTGATTGTGTCACAGATTAGAGCTTCTGTTCTCTGGTTGTGGCCTTGTGAGGGTTGTTCATGTTCAAATATATGCTGATCTGTCCAAAATCACAGAATATGTGAATATGTGAAAGACAAGCCAGTGTTTCCCATACATAGGCTCATCTGTGGTGCACCGCCACAATATCAGCACAGCCACCACAAAATAAAAAAGGTAAAAAGTTCTAAATCAATCTCTAACACATCATGTTATAGAGTGGTGCAGGGATGACATATTTTTGTAGGCCAACCTGGAAGTTAGCATTGCCCTGGTTCCCTTGACAAAAAGCCAATGGGATTTTTCTATTCGATTATTGCAGAAAATAAGCTCTGTGGCAAACAAAAGCTTATGATACTATGATCTTTCTGACACACGTTTTGTTCAGAACAGAAAGATAATCTTCACAAATGAACACCCCTTTTATGATTTTTGGAGCGTAAATGCAATCGCAAAAAGCTAAAATTAGGCTATAAACGAACTACACCACGGTCGCATGACTTCAATGTCACCACCACTAAAAATACTGTAAATACTATAAATTGATGCATCTACAAGTTGGAAAGTTTGAGTTAGAATAGTTTGGAAGAGCGCGAGTATAAACACAACTAGAGGCTGTAAAGGCAGACTGGTGAGTAGATGAGTTACCGTGTTCGGTGTGATGACATTTTATGTCCCCGACAACCTCTGTAGTCTCATTTAGCCACTTGTTAGCAACCGCCTTTTTTAAGACAGGTAAAAGCTTCAAAATTCCCAAGTGGGGTATTTACTGACGTATTTTATGTCGTAGAACAAAATGTGAAAATCTCTTAAGCTTGTGTTAACCACAGATCTTATTTCAGGCATCTAACCAAAAACCCATTCAAAAAACCCATAGACTTCCAGGCGAGGGAACTGGAAGTTCAAAAATTCTAACTCATTTCCGGGGTTTAGGACTCATTCCTGCACCACTCTATGTTCTCTGTCACACCAGAGACTAACCTCACTCAGCTGTTGTTTGTAAATACACCGCATGCATAAGCCTTTTTTCCTCATCCGCTTGTGTGAGACAGACATCACCTGCTAGACAGACAAGGGTGCAGGTCTGACCTCCAAAACCTGATAACGACTTGACAATGGTAATTGTTAACTTTTTTTCCTTCCAATATTGAACTTGGGATGTTACTGTCCAGGAAGTGACATTAGCCCAGCTGCTAGCGGAGTCTATATATTCAACAAGTCAAATAATCATACAGTGGAAAATTTATTTTCTCCCGTGCACTGAACATGTGTTCCCTCAGATGAGCACTACCCCCTACAACCCCTCTTCAACTACATTATCCATCATCAGTCACTTCATTCTCATTCCAACATAATGCCCCCAGTTACAGAAAAACAATTTTCAGTCAAGATAACTTGGACTACATTTTTGTGCAAACAGAAAATCAATTATCTTACAATAGGAAAGATCTGATGTTTACATTATTGTCAAAACAGGAAACAATCAGGTTCTATGTGATTTCTACATGTTTAGGCACCCATTAGTAGATCAAATCACAACACAAATCAGATCTTTTGTTCCTGTGTATAGTCAGTCTTCATAGTGCATCACTCAGGGGGTTTAGTTGAAGCTAATGAATGAGCCGTACATACTGTTCACTCCACAACTTCAAAACCCGGCTGATGCTATGGCATCCCCATCTTCCAACATTCCTGATTGGCTTTTGATATAATCCGAAAACTAGTTGGTTCATGACTATGGTTTGCACACTCAACCTTAATGGGATGCAAGTAGGCACTCAAAACCATCTGGACAAATATCAATGACTTGGGTTCCTAGCCACTCTCTCCATTTCGCCTACCCATTTGTCTCATCCTCACCTTCACTCAGTATTAAAGCTCTCCCTTTCTACCGTCCTCTTTTGTTTTCATCTCTCTCTCCAGTTATGAGACAGTCTCCCTCCAAACTACCCACATATGGAGATCTTAAGTAATGGGTAATGTCAATACCCAAGTCTCCTATAAAAATACATTAGTCACTGGCTTGCTCATTAACCTTTCAGGTGGTATTTTTAGTCTTTTCTTTTGAGAGGAGTAGAAGAGGAGGAGGAGACCTGTAGCTGGTGTGGGACTTTCTTGAACAGATTATTACACCCACAGCAAATGAGTGTGTTGAGTACAAGATGGAAACAGAAGGCCTCTGAACTGAATCATGGAAACTCAAGACTCAGTCACATGGAAATAAGGAAGCTGAGTTGCAGAGGTCTACTAGAAATAGATCATTAGAATGAATATACCAGTACCACAATAAGCTAAACCATCTAGGCTACTTTCACAAGCCATTACAGGGTTCGACAATAAGGATTGCCTGATGGCCCAGGGCCAGTGAGATGTTGACTTGGGCCAGTTAATTTCCTCAGGGGCCCCATTGGGCCAGTGCCCCAAAATGTTCACCCAGCCATGAGCCTTTCATATTTTCCTCTCTGCTCTCCCACTAGTCCACTCATCTCTGTTGTGCACTTTCTGACCAATCAGATCGGACGCCATGTCAGGCTTAGTAAAGGATCTGGCAACTGAGAGAGTTTGGAGTGGAGATGGCAGTGGGTGCATCAAATTACAAAGTAAGAAGTAAATGACATGGGAGCATCAGTTTCCTTTGATAGAAAATAATGTTTTAATCGAGTTCTTTTAGTACAGTTTGTCAGCAATTTCCAAGTAAAACAAATTGAGCTGGCTCATTTTTAAAGCACTATCAATAACCGCAAACACAGCTGGCAGCACCAAGCCTGTATGTTGGCTAAGTTGGTAGTTGACAACCCCTCATCAAGTCCCATTAATGTACTGGCAAGACAGATCAATGGAGACTTATCAGCCTCATGAATTTCCAGTCTGGATTTTACTTGGTTTTTAGCAGTTAGTTATAAGGTCTACATCTATGAATACAATACCGCAAGTGCAAAAGGGCCAATTTACACAATTAAAACAATACCCTTTATTGCTGCCAAAGTGGTGTTTGTACAGTCTTCACGAAACATACCTAAGATCAGATTGATCGTAATGCGTTCGTACGAACGTTTCTACGAAGATAGGCTGATTCATCATTTTGTTCGTATTTGAATTTGTTCGTTGGTACGATCAAAACCTACGTGTGTTTGGAAACATGCAGGAATTTATTTGTGTGTTTGGAAACATGTGGGAAGGCTCTTGGAACGGCTTATTCATTATGAAAAATCTATTACAGTAGTGCCAAACCTCATTAACAACAAGATGTTTCAGTGGCCTTGAAGAAGAAAAAAAAAGACCTAATAGGCTGAAATGGCGTATTTGCTGAACTGTCCTCATTCATAACAACACAAGATTATCCAACTTGTAATGGGTTGATCACATAGACTGGATGCCTTACAAATACAATAACATAGTCCTACCATCTGATGAAGATGCAGC
>CABFOQ010053068.1:11773-23979 GCA_900660455.1 Gephyroberyx darwinii
TACCATCTGATGAAGATCTGTGTGTATCTGATCTGTGTCCAACTCCAATGCCGACTGGACACCCGACAGTGAGGTCTCTCCTATTATTAATTGATCCTCTGATCCATGTCGGATAGCGGCTCAGTGCGCTGCCGTCCTCCTGTGGTTGATAATACGTGTCTACTTCTCCTTATACTTTTTTGCAATCTAGTTTCGTGTCGAACCATTTCTTTTTTTTTTTACCTCAGAAATGGTGTGTGTTTCTGCTGAAACAGCATTGACAGCATTAATAATTTCTTGCCATGCTTTACTTTTATCAGTTCTTGTGACTCCTTATGCTTCTGAAAACTATTTTTTCACATGTACGCATGTGCACAACACTTTAATTTCGGACTCCGCAAAGTTCCTCTTTTCCCTGTTTTTTTCTCTTCAGTCTGCAGCCGTTTAAACAGGCATGCGCATCCAATTTACGATCGATTGCCATTCATCAAATATACACCTGTTCTACGCACAAATCAAGGTTTCCCGCATGTTTCATGAATCCCACGTAGGTATTTTCTTACACACATAAATCTGACAAATTTACGAATAATTTAAGAAACGTTTCGTGAATGAGGCCCAATCTTTGCACAACCCTTTCTACTTCAGACAGTATCATACATTTCACCCTCAAAGATCATACTGTAATTTAACTTACGCATCTTATTCTCTTTAGTATAGTTACCTTATGATACACTGGACCAATGCACAAATGCCCACTACACTCTCTTACATCCAATTACATCCATAGTGCATACCATGGTGCTTGAATGTTCTGGCAAGTTTTTACTGCTGCCTTCCTTGAATGGATATCAACTGCCTTGTCCGGTATACACTGGTTGGCTATTTCCCTAAAATGTGCATCTTGATGTAAAGTGATATTTATATTTTGATTTCATTTTAATATTCTCCCTCAAAGTCTCAACACTTTAATATTCCATTAATTAACCGTGTCACCCACAATACACCCGAGAGAGTAATTAATCCTAAAGATACCATTATCGCCATCGTGTTATGAACTTGCGGAATATACACAGCGCAAAAGACTGCGATATCTACTTCGAATAGGCCTATAACATATTTAATAACGCGTGCATCATGTTATGTTCTCTGTCACACCGGAGACTAACCTCGCCAGCGTAAAGGTTTAAGGTTTAAGTTAAACTTAAAAACTTCCAAGCTGTGTTAGGAACACACCTGGACCATTAATTAGTTGCTTATTGACATGCATTTTAGTATCGTATTAGTTCCTTATTAGTAAATTACAAACTGCTTATTAACAGATTGTTCTGCACCATTATATTCTACACATATATCCCATTAACTATGGGTTTTCCCTCAATAACCTGGTCAGTAAGGAAGTTGTTGCACAGAAATTCTCTTAGTATGTTCTGTTCAGTATGGAGCTTATGAGGTGGTACTATCACAAGAACACGCATTCTCCCTCAATTAGGCTTTATAAATAGCTTTTATTCATATGAATCTTAACACAAAACTATGTGGACCTGGATCTTCATCTTCTTAATGATGACTCTTGTGTTCCTAATCACTGAGAGGGTTTGGAAGCTATGGCTTGCAGGACTCACCACAGCCAAAAATAATCAATAAGGTGTTGATAAGTGGTTTGCAATGACCAACGGTACTACACTACTAATAAGCAACTAATTAATGGTGAATATGAATTCCTTAATATGAAGTGTTTCAGAAAATGTCCCATTGCAAACATACATAAGACACCATTTTTCCAAACCATAGTGAAACAAAAAAAACATGCATACACACTAGGGCACCCACCTCCTCCAGAGGCACTGGGGTTCGACGGTGGTCTCGGAGCGTCCCACTGAGGCCAGGAAAGCAAAGGGCCAAGCCAGCAGCATCATGAATGCAGCAAGGAATAGACGAACAGGGAATAGTGTGACTGTCATTAACGCCATCTGCAAGTGATTAGGGAAAAAATAGATAGAAAAGGTTTAAATGAACAAATCCACCCAATCATGTGTTTTGCCTATAGTCCTATAGAAAGTGTCACAAATGAATCATTAACACAAAGACACAAGTTACATCCACACTAAGCCATTTAAATTTGAAAACGGTGTTTTTGTTTCTAGTGTTTTCGAAAAGCTCGCCATCCACACTAAACCACCAAAAACCACTCGGGCTGGCTGCTTACGTCTGGATAAAGCGTAATCGTTTTCAAACACTACAGTGTGAGGGCGGCATTTTAAAATGTATCCACTTGGTAGAGTGTTTTCGGAAACCTCTGTTTTCGGGGGTCAAAAACGCTGCCGTAATGTGGACAGAAGACCAAAATGGAAAGATAAATATGAGTTTTCAAATTTAAACGGCTTAGTGTGGACGTAGCCTCAGACAACTGGAGAACAGAAGGACCATCATCTGTAAGAGTAGTGAACTGAGTGAATGAATGGACAAAATTTGGATTCAAGCACCATCATGGGCAGCCAGATGGAGGCAAACTCATCACACTCATCAATACTATCTGGATAGAAATGCTAAATGGATGACTGGGTGAATAAGTCAAAGTTGAGTAACGAAACATTAATAAGACAGTGAAGCAGTGTATGGAAACAACATATAACAAATAAATAGATGAAAGATACTTTAAAAGGGTAGAGGATGAAGGATCAGAGACAACATAAACACAGAGAGGAACAGTGAGTGGATAGCAAAGGTAGTCCGAAAAATAAACACTGTCTGGATGAGAAGGAAAAGTGAGGAATCAACTGGCCAAGAGTGAATAAATGATAGTAATGGAAAGCAACATGAACTGCCATGCCAGAATATGGAACACAAAAGATAAATTCATGTATTCATTCATCTTAATTGGCACAAATTTCCCAATTTAGGGGAAAAAAAACTGAATAAGTGAATGAATCAATGCTTTAATGATCCACAAGGAGAAAACTGACTCACATTGAATTCACTCTAATAGGCCTCAGACATAATCTGGCACCAGAGCAGTTAGGTCAAATGGTGACTGTTTATCTTTACAGCTCTTTGTGACTGCCTCTTATCAGTGTTTATCTTATGTCAATATTTGTCTTGTTGGCAATCACTACTGGGCAGCACATTGGTCTCTATTTTTTAATTTCCTCTATTTGCCTAGAGAGAGGTCTTGTCTTGGGGTGGCTGTGGCTCAGTGGTAGAGGAGGTTGTCCACTCATCACAAGGTTGGTGGTTTGATCCCCAGCTCCTCCTGTCCACATGTCGAAGTGTCCTTGGGCAAGACACTGAACCCCAAATTGCTCCCAATGGTCAGGCCAGCACCTTGCATGGTAGCTCACTGCCATCAGTGTGTGAATGGGTGAATGAGAGGCATATATTGTAAAGCACTTTGGATAAAAGCGCTATATAAATGCAGCCATTTGTCCGACAGTTTTAAAATCTTGCTTAGTGAGGTCTCTGCAAACAAAATGAGTCTCATTTTAAAGACTAGTTAGCCTAGTTTAGCTACGATTCTTACATACATAATTCTCCAAAACTGTATTTTTTTCCTTGATTTCACATCTGGGAAAATACTGCGCTTGTGCTAGGACATTTGAAGGTAAATTAAACTATTATAAATTTATGAAAAATCATATAGGGTAAAGTTTGAGACAAACAATCCAGAATGTAATGTATTTTTCTAATGATAAAAGGAGGCTGGGTGGAAAAGTTTGAGAACCACTGTATTATGTATTTGTTAAAATATTCATTCTGAACCAAATGCATGAATATCACTTAAAATTAAAACAGAGGCATTGTTACAATGCCATAAAGCTCGGTTTAGGAGTTGAGTGAAATCAGGCATTGTACCAAAAGGCTTCTTATAATTCATGTGAGGACAGAAAGCTTGTTCAATTTAGGCTTGTCACGGTCATGAAAAACGAAACATTCATACGTGTTGACCGATACAACTTTTTGTGGCTGTCAACCCGGGGCCTACATTGCAGCATTTTATAAATTATGTAAAGAAAAAAAAACGGGGCTTCTGTATCAACACTGCTGGCTGGTCTAAAACAGCAGTCAGTGGTAAAAGTGTGAAACCAAAATGCGAACAAGCAGAGTTTATGGTAGTCATGAGATGTACCATGCACAAAACTGGTTTCAAACTAACCTGCAGTAGATCAAAGCTGCATTTGTGAACTCTGAACGCATTTTGAAACCAAAGGACTTCAGTCAAGATGCTTTACAAAACTGGTGGCCCATCATGTAACCAATATCAGCTACCTTTATCCTTTATTCTTGAGCTACTGAGATACGGTAGCCTGAAGCCACAGAATCCTCATATGGATTCATTCTAGGCTATAGATTGTCATATTTTTTACATCGTTGTTGCCATAAAAAGGTTAACTAGATTAAATGTATTGTTAAGACAGCACTGTTAACAGTAAGAAAAAAAACATTGTAGGCTTCTTTGTAGGTCTACAAATTTGGGTTTCAATTTACGCTGATCTACATAGGATGCTGGGGATAAACTCTGTATTGGCTCACTGTTGTTTTAGCAGAATCAACACAGATTAGCAGCTCATTGCTGGGTTTCCCCTGTAAATTGCTTCGGAACGGTTTTCCAAATGCTGAACCTGGAATGAAATTAGCCTCAACATTTACACTTCACCAACTTTTAGGCAATGAATTACCTTATCAAGGTGCAAAACAGAGCATCTTAATGTGGATTACAAGTTGCTCAATGCAGCCATTGGGCAGACATCTCCCTATTATCCCCTATGTCTCCCTTTCAGTTTCTGGCTAGTGAGGAGAGGTGTGCCATGGACCACTGAGAAGTAAAATGACCATCCTAAATTCCACTCTATTCTATGGTCTACTGCACAGACTCTGGGAGATGACGCCAAGTTGGCTCAGCACCAAAATAATAGTTTCTAATTTGGTTACAGCCTATTAGCTTTTGAGTCTACACTTGCAGGCCACAGCTTCGTGGTCTACAATCAACTGTACTCTCGTGGCCTAGGTTAATCTTTCAAAACTTACCTTGTTTATGTTAAAATCTATCACCCTTTCTAGCAGGTATTATGGAGGAGTTTAAAACCATGACATACCCTGTACCTATAAACATCAATTGATCCAATATAATTTGGGGTCACTCATCTTTCTGTGGCCAACATTTAGGCAAATCCAGTGCTTGCAAAAAATGAATCTATGGTCAACTATGCTATGCTCAGTGGCGTAGCGGAGATGTGTGTGAGGTTGAAGCACGGGGCCCCTCTCCATCTAAATAATCAAATAGCTTTTCGTATTACACTATAATGAGAGTGCACACCATAGGCTTATGTATGCGGGGCATCCGCTACTCCACTGCAGAAATGTTTGTGCCGATGAAACAATGCCAAGTCGTCTTCATGCCATTCAGCTACAGCCTATTAGTCTACTAATTTAGCCTGTAACCTGCACATACTGCCAGCACCCTACTTTTACGATCTACAGCCTGCTATCATTGCCCATATCATAGGATAAGAACCCCATAACTTTCCTCTAGGGCCACACACTAATTTGCCCCTTGAAACCAAAAAATTATTTTGTGGGCTAATCAACGTAGACAAATTTTCCACTTTTTAGAATGTTAACCTACTAGTCTTGAGTGTTTTATTCAGTCTTCCTCGTGTTGCTGATTGTTTTGAAAGCTTGGCCAGCGTCACATGCTGAAAACTGTTGACTCCAGTTACACTTGAATAATTAGGGAACCCATTTCAATCATTTAGTGACCCACCACTAGTTCACAACCCAATGTTTAAAAAAAGCTGGTTAGAAAGGGACAAAGTAATGAGTTAAATAATGTGTAAGCCTTGGCCAGCCCTTTTTGCCCTGTAGTCAAAATCAGACAGTAATCAAAAACCATGTTATGTTGTAAAAACCTTCACAGCAGCATGTTTTGTAAGTGTAGTCTGAATAGATCTGCTAAGCTTATTACTCCTACTAGCTGTTGAAGAAAAGAGTGACTTAACTAACTTAATACCACGTTTTTGGTCTTGTAGGGTAAATCAAGCAAGCTGCTCATTTCCCTGGCTGAGAATCCACCTGAAATTCTACCTTTTTCTCCACCTCAGTCTCTGTCAAAAGAGCTGGGAGGAAGCAAATCCGTGTGAACCTCCCCAGGTCACGATTATTCCTGGTAACAAGATAGTCTGTTACACCTGCTATGGCAGACAAAAGCCACTCATAACACTGAGGCTGTCACATTAAAACTAAAATCTGCTTAAATACATTTGCATTTCCTAACCTATGGAAACAAACTGTCCCGCAGACCTGTTCTGATGGATCCCCATGTGGCTAAAGTAGAGGTCTATATTTCATTGAACCTGGAGTTAAATTTTCTTATTCTATGGAAAAGGCTGAAGTAGACTAACACGTGGCTGAGGCTGGACACACACACACACAAATTTAAGATCCTCTGAGAGAACATGTGAGGTGAGCTACAAAAAGCCCACATGTGCCTCCAAATTCATAAATAGTCCCACAGCTTGAAAGAACAAGGTGACCTGATGCTCACCACTAAATAAGAGTGCACAGATGTTTTCACTGAACATGTCACCTGATAACATGAAACGGATACCACCCATCCTGAAATATTTGCATCAAACACTCGCAACATCACACGCAACATCAGATTGTAATTCAGCCTAGTTAACGCCTGCCTTGTCATTTCCGCGCAGGCTACTTCCCAAATGCCTAATGGCAGATTTCAAGCAACAAAGCTCAACCATAAAACAGGTGGTTGCAAGATTGCTGTAGCCGACAAGTTAACACCTTTCAGACGAGCCTGAAAGCTGTAAATCTGATTATCACATGCATGACGGATGGCTAGCCTGGGTAGCTGCTTTGTGATATGAATTGTATAATGCAATTAAGCGACTGGTCCATTTGAGCGCTTTTTGGCAAAACGTGAACTTTAACAACCTGGGAAATACGTGTAAGCTGTAGATGGAAAAAACGCTGAACATGCTCGTCCCTTTTCCATCCCTTCATCCACCCTCCACATGCACACGTGTTTATTATTGGTTGAGTGTGATGCTACATGGCTGTGATTACAACTACACAAAGCAGAAAATAATGGAGAGAAAGCTGGAAAACAGGACTGTGTCCGAAATTAACGAGGTGTATAGTCGCAGAAACCTGATACCATGAAAACAGCTGACAAATCACATCCTTGTGTCTGGTAGCTAAGCTAGTGAGCAACAAGCTAGGCCCAATGGCATCCATGCCCATCTAACCGTTTCATCTCACAAAATTGTTAGCGGATTCGTGAGTAAGGCGGGTTCATTTTCATGTATTCATTTGTGAGTACAACCAATTAACCAAATAGATGCTGATGCTGCAGCAGGGTAAACAATAATTTAAAAGACTTGCCAGACTTGCCAGCAGCATTAAAGCACGGCTGCAAGCCAGCAGAGGGAGAGAGCAACATGTATGTAGCTAGCTGACTTGCTAACATTAGCTCATCTGGCTGACATGCAATCAGGAAAAATGGCCATGTTAAATGACGGTGACAGTTTCTCAACTGAGCACTAAATTGATAATTTTCCACGAGCAATCAAGCCGACGCGTTATTTGCAAGATAGTAAACATTTGGCTGGCTGAAGGCACGACGTTACCTTTGCTTTTTCCAGAGGAGTGAATTTCAAAACGTGCACAAAAGGGTTTCTGAAGGGGGGAGCCTGGTCCATCTTCTTCCCATCTCCTTCCACCGCAGACTGCCTGCTAGTCGGCAACCTCATCCTCACAAGAACTAGTCGAGGATGCAACAACAATGCTCGTATCGAAAACAGCAAATATGGGAATTCTGTCTGCAAGGAAAGAAAGGATGTTCACACGCAAGGCAGTTTTCTGATCTGTCTTGCACGCTGGCTAATTCCGGTGGCAGTGCAGGTTATTAACGTTATCTTCCTCTCCCGGAGACCGCGGAGGGCTAACTGGAGGATTAGCTGGGGATATTTGAAGTCGCCGATAGCTTTCTGTCTACAGTGCGCAGTACAACTGCCACACTAGTCCGCTAGCTCAAGATGCTAACGGAGCCAGTTTCCTTTCCTCTGGCAGAGCGCATGCGCCGAGTCCATCCTGCATGGCCCTAGCATCCGAGCGAGTGATTGCTGCCTTCGGGTGCTATCGGAAACATCGGCTTAAATTCACACCTGACAGCAGAAAAAATCAGAGTTCTCACTCTGCCGCTATTTCCAGGAACCATACATGTCATTGCAAAACACAAGACAATGAGGCCAGAAATGGAAAGTTACAAGGCCTGGTAGAGATACTTTGTTTAAAAATGTCTTAAGGTTAATTTGGACCACATTACACACAAACCAAAAGTATTGGTACAGGGGAGTCAATTGTCTGTATTATCTGTAACTGTATCTCTCTGGTAATTGGTATTTGCTACCAAAACGTTTAAACTTGCCTATCAACAATCAAATAAAGTCAGTCATTGAGGTTTCATTGACTACAAAAGTGGTGCAAAAACAACTTTGTTTCACTGGTTTACCAGATTGGTCACTATGGTCTTTAACATCACATTATGTGTTGATATGCTCATGCCGTCCCTGTATGAAGGACATTGGACATGGTATTGAACAAGGCTGTGTGAAGGAGGAGAGAGCATGCATGACTGTTAACGCCCACTTTTGCAGCCCAGAAGTTTTTCTATTAACTGATTTATCTTCTACACCATAGGTGGTCTTTGGTGGATATGAAAGACCAAACAACTTGGTAAATATGACAGGGAAAGCCTGACTTTTTGAAGGTACCCCCATTTGTGACATTAAGATAACAGACAGCATTGAAGCTGCATCTAAAAGTGATGTATTTTATTATTATATGTTACTGTTAATAATTAGATTTTATATGTTTCTATTTTCACTGTTTACATCTAACTTGTCACACACTTTTGTGCATAGCAAATAGTATTTAGCCGAGTTTATTCATATTGCTGCAAAGGAAAGCAATGTACAGCTTTTGGCTAATAAATTAATTGTGCTGGTGCAGTATAAAGTAATGACCCTCTGTGACCGCCAACAAGTCATTTTGGTTTTATTCCGACCAAAGGCAATTGAATGCGTCAGACGTAGTAGGCTATCTGCGACTTCAGAAATCGCAGGCGTTGCTACCACACACACAACAAACCTGAAAGATGGCTGTGTGTGTGCGTGTGTGTGTGCGTGCGTGTCTGTGTGAGCGAGAGAGAGCGTTTCCACTGCTTGGTCTACTTCAATAATAAGACATTGGACTAGGGCGCAAATGTAAACAGAATGAATGATGAATGAAGAAATAGTATGTATATGTTTTGGTCGATATTCTGTTGGAACAATGGCGCGCGCGTGTGTGTGTGTGGGTGTGTGGGTGGACCCCATAGGTAGACGGCCAGCGTGTATGTGCATGCATGCGCGAACGTGCTCGTGACTGATGATAGAATGATAGAAGTGAGTTACTGTTTTGCATATACAGTGGTTGGCCGTTTATAATGCGCGGGAAGACACATACACGCATTTGCAGAACTTTATATTGAGCGTTTTTGTACGCTGCCCACACCCAGTGTATGTAGCCTAATATAGAATGTAATATAGAATGTAGAATATAGAATAGACTACAGTGACACTGCTGTATTACAGGTCTACTGTAGGTTAGGGATGCCTGAAGGTGCAGCTTGTCATTGCTTGTCTATTTACTTATTTTATTGTCTATTGTCTGTTTATTTATGTTATTATGGGGTTGCACATTATGAGGCATAGTAATGCTATTTATTACTCACTGCACTTCAATCAATGTCCTTAATATCCAGTAGGATTATTTTTGGAGTTTGAAACCTAAAGGTTTGGCCATCTCTGTGGTAGATATATACATGCAGCCCCTCTCAGTGGCAGTTCAAGAGAAAAGCAATTTCCTCCAAATTTATGCATGCCATTATTTGCATACTTTTTTTGCCCTGTGGAAGATGAGTAGTAGTATGTATGCAGTAGAGAGTGACTGCAACAACAGAGCCATAAAATTGTTGCTGAATCATATCGTACAGACAGACAGACAGACAGACAGATAGATAGATAGATAGATAGATAGTTGCATGGATGGATGGATGGATGGACTGTTGTGAGTGATTTCACAGAGTGCTGAATTCTATTGTCCTTTAAAAAGGAAAGGTTATTGCTATTATTAGTGGGCTATATTGGTGTCCAGCTCTTCACTTAGCAGAAGAGTGGGAGTTAAGAGAGTTGGTGTAGTTTATTATTGGGTGGAAATATGGAAATCCTCAGTAGAATGGATTGTAAGGCCCACTGTGTGTGTGTGTGTGTGCGTGTGTGCGTGAGTGGGTGTTATGTTACTAGTTCTGCAGCATGGCTACTTTAAAAGGATTCATCACTCTAATACAGAGCTGTGAAATGACTCAACAGTCAGAAACAATATAGTCATTATTATATTTATAGATTATCTATCTATCTATCTATCTGTTAGGGTAAATTACTGCATACTTGTTGTTGATTGATTGATTGTTTCTCAAAAACTGAAGGCTTTTGAATTAACAATTTAACATTTTCAGGGAGCTACTAGATGTATCATGGCATGTCTTTCCCAAACCTCTGCAAAATAAAATGAAGAATAATTTTTACTTTAACACTTATATTTGGTGGTTTTATTGCTGAAGGTCAGGCAAATTTTGTTGGATAACCTCTTACAAGTTTTGAAAATATAGATCCCCAGGGAAATTTGTTTTTAAGCCACAGAGCATCAATTAATTGGTATGTGACATTGGGTGGACTCGACATTTTTACAGTGAAAGTTTTAAAAAATATATATTTGTATTACTATTTAATCTTTGATAGATGATAGATGACTTTTTAGCATATCACTTGTTATCATTCAGAGTTGGCCTTTATTGCCATTTAGTTTGGTTGGGTTTGCTAATTGCTTCTTTATAACTGGTTACATACTTCCCTCTAGTGGTAGAAATCTCACAGTGCAGCCAGAAACTTTACATCAAAAATGAAAAAAGTTATGTGCCATCACATATCACCAGTAGGACTAATGAATTGATCCTGAACACTTCTTCACTTTCTTCAGGTACCTAGTTATCTAGGTCAGTTATCTATGTAGTACTAATTTCAAGCTATTTCTAAAATCTGAAATATATTCTTATTTGTATATATATATATATATGTATATATATATTTTTTTTATTTCATGTAACCGTTATTTATAACTAAAATTGAACTAAATTGAAAGTGATGATGATTTTTAAGATTTATGCCTTTATTTGATAGTTAACAGTCATGTATATATTGTTTGACTGTTTGAGTTTTTTTTGATTGCTGTGCCTGTCTGTTTTTTAATGCACCAACGTCACCGAGTCAAATTCCTTGTATGTGCAAATGTACTTGGCCAATAAATTTGATTCTGATTCTGATTCTGATTCTGACATGCGACAAAGGCCCCAGGCCGAATTTGAACCTAGGACGTCACAGTTATGTGGTATGCACCTTAGACCACTTAGGCACCAGGACGCCCCCTCAAAGGCCTTTTCAAAGGATTAGAGGATTTTGGTTAAAATAACAGATACAGAACAGCGAGACATGACAACAAGGAATTAAAACACCAATAAAATGTATTTTTATTGTACTTTTCATAACCAAAGTTACAAAGTTACTCAGATTAAACATCCCCTCATTCACGCCTTCATCACCTCCCGTCTGGACTATTGCAATGGAGTCTTATCCAGGGTCCCAAGCAAATCCCTGGATAGGCTCCAGTACATCCAGAACTCTGCTGCCAGGGTTCTCACTCGCACCAAAGCCTGGCAGCCATCACCCCCACCCTCATCCACCTCCACTGGCTCCCTGTCAAGTACTGCATCACTTTCAAAATCCTGCTCCTCCTGACCCTCCACTCCCTTGCTCCCCAGTATCTGTCGGACTTTCTCACCACTTACACCCCCTCCCGAAATCTCCGTTCCTCTGACACAGGACTACTCACCACCCCTCACACCAGGTTGCGGACTCTTGGGGACAGAGCCTTCAGTCTGGCTGCCCCCATCCTCTGGAACTCACTCCCTGTTTTCAAGTTTTCAAGTTTATTGTCACATACTAGATAACAACGTACATCATTACCAGTAGTGAAATTCTTGTCCTCCGGGTCAGCTCAACTTTACACAGTAAAAATAGGTCAAATAATTAAAAAAGGTAATAATACAGTAAGTC
>CABFOQ010053069.1:6818-31303 GCA_900660455.1 Gephyroberyx darwinii
ATCACTAATAATATTGATTTAGTATTTATTGATGGTTTATATCGGCGAACCTCGGAGCCGGGTCGGCTCGGAGGGAAAATATATGAATTTAACTTTTCTGACCTAATCTGTGGTTCAGATCTAAACGTCATGATGTGGATATATCTGCACGTGAAGAAGAAATATATGAAATCAAATACAAACATGTATTTATTATTTATTATTTATTATTTATTATTTATTATTTATTATTTATTATTTATTATTTATTATTTATTATTTATTATTTATTCAAGGTGTTAATAAAATAACACCTTTAACTTTGATTATCAAAAAACTAGTAATAATAGTTTTGCTTATATTTTATATCAGCAGTAATGAAATGTGAAGCACCTAATAGTGCCTTTCAACAGGTCCTATTTTAACAAATTTGATTTAAAAAATAGTTTGTTTGACAATATGTTGTATTTCAGTGCTCTGAATCTCCCAGAGTGAATATAAGCGATATTTATGTTAGCAAGGTGCTCTGAGGACGAGTCAGGGAAGGAAGAAAGGGAGAGCAAGGAAGGGAGAGTGACACAGAATGGAAAGGTTAACACAGACAGGCAGACTGACAAAAAGTGAGGCGCAAATCAGACAAACAGGGCTGAGGCAGAGCAAATGAAAAAAAAGCGGAAAACAAAGATGAAAGGCAAATGCAATGGTGTGTTGGAAGAGTGTGAGAGGATTTGTTCTCCTCAGTCTTGTTTACAGGAAGTTCTTTTAAAGTTCCACAGATGGCTGCATTCACAGAAAGGCTTTTTATTGCATTTTTCCAAGCCCCATAAACTCCCCCAATTCTGCCTATACATTCATTTGTGTGTGGGAAAGTAAAATTGCTGCTACTTGGCTCAAAGGTTGTCTCATGTTGAGTTTTCGTCATGGTGGATTACATACTTGCTGCATGATGACTGCCTACCGTCATCACATTTTGATGAATTATTTGTGTTTTGGCAATATGCGAGGCTGTCTTGGATCTATACTATTTTGAAAAGGAGAGCTATGATTCTAGTAGCAACCCGAATTGTGCGTGTGTGTATGTTTGTGCGTGTGTGTGCCTGGTTGGGGGTTGGGGTTACTGTATGTACAGTATGTGTGAATGTATGTTTTCTGCTTTGAGGTCAGTGGTTTTAACACCCAACAAATCCAAACTAAATTTCAATTCTAGTTCATGACCATAATTCTGTGTATGACTGTGGTTCATGTGATTCAACTTGCACATGAATTTAACATCTTGAAACTATCTCATCACTTGAAAAATAAGCTAAATCAAGCACTTGTTATGCTTTTTTTCTCAAATATTCAAACTGCATTCACCTAATGCTTTTTTCCCCAGACATAATTCAGCAAAATAGTAAAATAAAACTAAATATATAAAATTTTAGTGTGTTTCTTGAACAACATCAACATCTTGAAACATCGTTGCTCTTGTTCCATTGAATTAGTAGTAAGAGAGCATCATGTATTAAAAAGAAAACCCATGATTGAAGTCAGCTTTGGAGAATTGCTGTCTTCCCACTCACTTGGGATTATGTATTACACTGAGGCCAGTTATGTACATAGAAACCCAAGCTAATCAAAGAAAAGTGTGAAACCAGTCTGTTGTACAGTATTTTTGACTGCCTCTCCACTGAGGTAAAGGGGTCTGTATGGTCCCAAGCACCCAAAGCATTAATTTGGTTTTCCAGTTATGGCTTGATCCAAGACTATGTGTCCACAGAGGGAACTTTAAAAAGCTGGGAGGGCTTACGTTCCCCCGGTACCACGTTGAGAGGCAAATAAAGTTAAAGGCTCCTTAAGGGCTGTTTTGTCTCCACATTTGCCGGGACGCAGGTCTGTAAGAGATTTAGTGGGCAAGGAGGTTTCTGTAGAAGTGATTTGGCTGAGGCGGCCAAACCTCAACATAATTCTTTTTGTTGATTTCTTTCACAGGCAAATGTAAACCATACTATGGTTTGTAATTAATACATTTAGGCTTATTTTTGTCTTTTGTTTTACACATAGGTTGATGATGGAGACCTAATTTGGAAAAAGACATTATCTATGGTTATGTTTGGACATTTTAAGGCCAAATATCTACAAAGTAGTGCCTGTTGAGCCATTAACATGTGTTTATTTATGAAATCAATATGTTCCTTTTGGGATACATAATGAGATGCTGGCCTATAATGACTGCTTTTAACTTTTGATTTATTTTATTGAAAATAAGCACAGAAAAGAAAATGATAGATTTTCCTACCAAAGGTTCAGTTTGAAGCGAATGTTTTCAGCTGTTTGTTCTACCAAAATATTCTTGTAATTGCCAGATTTATTGTTTTGTCATAGTTTGTCAGATGGTTTATATTTGAACTAAATATACCACCATGAGAAGACATGAGACATGCAAGCACGATATGATTAATGAACAGCAGTTTCAAAGTTCTGTTGATCTTTAGTCACGGCAAGGAAACCAGAACATATGAATCTTCGTAGCTAATTACGGGGCAGCTCTCAATATCCTCATGGTGATAACTGAAACCATGAATTAAAAAAAAAAACAATGAATTGCCTGCTAATGTTTCCTATTCAAGGTTTTAGCCAGGACGTAGCCATATGGGCCAGACATACTGAGTGAGCACAAGCCACAAGTTCAAGCTGGGCTGCAAGAGACGTCAGAAGAAAGTCAGAAGAAGAAATCCTAGTTAGTTTTGACAGCCTCGTTGGCCGATGC
The DNA here is from genome assembly GCA_900660455.1 of Gephyroberyx darwinii. Lineage (NCBI taxonomy): Eukaryota > Metazoa > Chordata > Actinopteri > Trachichthyiformes > Trachichthyidae > Gephyroberyx > Gephyroberyx darwinii. Next base: position 9,547 of record CABFOQ010053069.1, read on the forward strand.
GCTGTGAATGTTGTGATTCAGCCGGCCTAGAGTCTTAAAGTGATTTAACTTTGGCCTGGTGAGACTGCTCTCACAGGCTTTCACATTAGGTACACTGAAGTGAAAACAGGCAAACCAGGGTTTAGTCATAAGGCAATGTATGTATGTTATGGCACTAAATTTCATCCCAAGCAACATTTTGGTGATTCTTTTCTCTCCATTTTACCAACATAATGTATTTGTCACTGAGCAACGGTTTGAAATATTGGGATGATTCTTTTATTTTGTATCACACTGCATGTTCAGTTATCATTGGGTCTAGAGAGCTGCTCTTGTCTCTGCTGTGGAAAAGCGGCTACTGGCAATCTAAAGTGCAATCTCGCTGCCTCTGAGGCTCTTCTGTTTTCTCCAGCTGAACTTCTCACTGTCTGCCCATACGTCACGTCTCTCTCTGACTCCCCACCCTTCCCTCTTCCTGTGTCTGTCTTTCTCTCTTTCCTCTTCCTTGTCTGTCTCTTTCTCACTGTCCCTCCCTCTCTCCCCCTCTTCCTGTCTGTCACTCTGCCCCCTCTACATGCCATGGGCAGAAAGCCAACTCTATCTGTTACATCAGCTTGGGAAACCCTCCCACAGATTCACAAAAATGCAATGGGCTCTTTGTCCACCACAGGGCTGGACACAGAATGGCGTCACCGTATGACCCACTCTAAGCTCTTGAGTGAAGCTGCCTTAAGGTGCTGACAAGTGATCAGTTTCCCCACTCCAGATCCAATCCTTGAACATAATGGGCGAAGTCGCAAAACTGAACGTCCAGCAATTACTTTTAGTTGGGTTGCATCCTCTATTCAAAGCTGCTGCAGGCCAGGCTAAGATAAACCAATCACGTGCAGCCCCCAGACGGACCCTGACCAATCGAGTATGCCTTGGCCTGCCCCCAAAAGAAGTGTCTAGCCAAAATACCGCACAGCTGAGGCTGGTGAAATCACGGGATAATCACAAGAGAAAGGCTCTGGCCTACAATTCTCTACAAAGTAAAAGGTAAATTTAGTGACTGAAATTATAGTGATTGTGTGGGAGATGGAGAAGGCTTCCATACATAAGGCCAATCTATGTGTTGAGTGTCTGGTTAATGCATCCCCAGATTGTGGTGCCTGCTGCCAATATTTGGGTGCCTCAGTAATGGAAGTGATTTAAGGCAGGCCACAGCAGTAGTCTGTGTTTCAACCAGATGGAGGGATGGCAGGAGAGGGCAATTTTCCACAGACGGTATTACTGTCATTTTAAAGAACATGGTAGTACGTGCTGATATAGCAATTCAGTTATTATTTTAGATAGCTCAGCAGATAAGTCTCTGGCTCCGTCCTGATTTCTTTGAGACACTTAAGTGAACAAGACAGGCATGACAAATGCAGTGGTACTCCAGGTTTAAGGTGTTGAGGCTACTGACTTCATGCATCACAGCTTGAAGTAAGCGGGCAGTTAAATAGAGGTGGATTTCTTTTTTGCCATAATTGACCTTAGAAAAATGCTTGTACTTGACACGAGAAGTACTCATGTCCTCAACCTCTGGCTAATAGGTGATATATTTACTGTGCTGATTCCTCTTGATTTTCTGGTCTGCAGTATTGCCATTCTGTACTTTGTGACAAAATCTATCACAATGTGAATGTGAATGTGAATAGGTGTAAACCCTAATTTACTCTTCACTACTTTGATTTTCTTCTGTGTTTTTTATTTTTCACTTAATCCATGTTCATGCATTTGGATGAACAGCCTGCCTTCTCCATTTCAGGCTCAGATGCGAGAGAAACGCAGAGAGGGAGAGGGAATGAAAGGCAGAAAATGAGAGAAAAGAAAGTGAAGTGTGAGCGGAGGGCATTAGTCATGTACTTCCGGCTGTTATTGAGCAGCTCAGGCGGTCTGGAGCCTGGCCAGTTCAATTGCTGCTCATTTAGCTGTCAAGAAGCCATAGCCAAGAGACAGGGAGTGAACTAGTATTATACTGCCGTTACTGTGAGATTATAGTTTAATGTGTTATTGTAACGTTGTTATGTGTGTTTTAACATGTGATCAACCCTTTGAAAGATTGACTAGGCCTGACTAGGATTGTGGCTTCAGGTGTGTGTCTTCTCTGGGTGTGGCCTTTTAGGTTTTTTTGATGACCAAAAAGTCCTAGACTGATCATACAGGTTCCTCAATATTACCGTCATTAGTGCTAGTGCTGCTCAGTATATAGAAACAGCATAGTAGGTTGGCTGTTCACACACACACACACACACACACACACACAGAGAGAGAGAGTGAAAGGGAACCATAGATGGAGACAGGCAGACAGCACTAAGCTATTGAGTTACCATGACTAGCTGTTAGCGTCAGGCACAGGAACAGACTAGCTTGGGGCTATTATTGTCAGCCAGCTGTGAATCCAGATAAACGTTACACAGGATGAAAAACTTGGAGCTAGGGTGGTGAACCACTGCACTGCAGCTGTCGGACCCCACAAAAGAGGCACAGATCAATAACAGGGTGCTCTATGCTGGTTTCCACTAGAGTAAAGCAAGGCCTGGAGGGGTTTGTTCTTTGTGCCACTCAATTGCATTCAAAAACTGTATGGGCGACACATTTGTCAGCTCGACTGTTCAAAATGAACAGAAAAATCTCAGTGTCAGAAGGAGGCAACATTATTTACTTGAGAGTTTACACACGTTTACACACCCGTTGCTTTTATTTAATGTATTGGTCCCTAAGGTTCTTTTAAGATGTGTGTGTGTGTGTGTGTGTGTGTGTGTGTGTGTGTCCAGCCTTCAGCAGACTCAAATAACCATTTCCTATCGGACCACTTTCCAAACCCCTACCGCCCAGTTTGCTCTCCACGTAGATTAAAGCCAAAAAAAAAGTGAATGACTGGATTTACGTTATTAATTGAGCGAGTTCTGGGCAGAAACGGTTAACCGAGCACATGGCTGTCAACGGTACAGGAAGGCTGCTGTTTATTCTGGATCGGTCGCTCATATTTCCTGTTCTACCAAACACTGTGTTGAGATAAATATTTGGAAAGGCCAGCAATGTTCACCCCTCAACTCCTGTTTTTGGAACACAAAATCAGCAGTTCAACGGTGCGTCCCAAAATCACTCTTTCTCCACCTCCTCCCTTCTTCTGTTACCTGGGAAAGGATTTTGGTTGGATATTGTTATCACAATAGCAGAGGAAAGAAGATCTTACTTTCTGAACTGCATGAGCTGTTCTTACTCTCCTCCTTCTCCCCTTTTCTCCTCTCTTCCTTTCTTTTTTTGAATTGATGGAAGACCCACTGGCTTTGACACGTTACCAACCGTGCATGCACAGATGCAGATATGCTTTGAGTGTCTCTTCAGCAGTAATGAAGTATCTTGGTGAGCTTTCAATGGCTAAGTCAGGGCAAGAGGACAATAATTCTGTCACACTGCTCAAAATTGTTTATTGTCGGGTTTTATTTGTGGAAACCACATTTCGCCCTCAACGGAACACAAACACAAAACCACTTCCTAAAGCAGCTCAGAAACATGAAATCCATCGGTCAGTCAAAACAATTACATCGTGTAGCTCAACCAAGAGAAGACTTGGCTACAGTCACAATGTTATAAAAAGGTAAACCCCTTTACTAGGGGTAAACTGGTAAAAGATCTCCCTGACAAAACAAGTACAAGGTAGGTGAGAGAGAGGGGCTGGTGGGTGAACACGTTATGCTCCTCACAAGTCTCAAATCCATGAAGCTAATTTCAGGAAAGCTATCCTGATGTGAATTTATATTCTCAGAACTTTTCTATCAATTGTCTAATCATTTGATGTAGTAGCTAAATTACTAGCACTGTATGTCTTCAGGAACAGGAAGTGCAGCCATGAGGGTGATCAACTCAGCTTCTTGATTTGCCTTGTGGACGTAGAAATGGGAGCTATAGAAATATCAGGCCTGACTCCGTCCTGGAGCCCTCCAAAACAGACACACACACACACACACACACACACACACACACCCTAGGTTTGAATACCGTTGCTGTTTGTCCAGGTGCATCAGTGAAAGAAATTCAAAGTGTGGTGTGTGTGCATGTGTTAACATTTAAGTGTGTGTGTGTAAGTCGATTTGTGTGTTCCCCCATAATTACACAGTGATGAGGGAGTGAATGTGCTCTGCCATGCTGATGTGTGCTCAGATAGACACCTGCAATCTCTCTCTCTCTCTCTCTCTCTCTCTCTCTCTCTCTCTCTCTCTCTCTCTCTCTCCCTTTGTTCACAGTCCTTCACTCTTTCAGTCTAACAGTCAGTCTTTCTCACCACCACATCCATCTTCTTCTAGTCCTTCTTGCTGTATGGATATGGATCTATCTCTTCTTTCTCTCTCTCTCTCTCTCTCTCTCTCTCTCTCTCTCTCTCTCTCCTCCATCCCTTCCTCTTCCTCTCCACATACAGGATACTGAATGCTTGGTTTAGCTGGAGGGATTCCTGGCAGAGTGATTTGGTTGTGATGTAATATAAATCACATTGCCAGGGATTTCCAACCAGCTACATCTGATGGCTGCTTAGCAACGCCGTGGCCACTTGGTCAGGAATCACTGTCTTCAGTTGCAGGGACACAGAAGTGGACAATCACATCCTTCGCAAAATAAGATTAGTCTTACCATCCATCCTCATGCTTCCAGTAGTATTCAACTCTCATCTGGCTCAGGTTTGATTCAAACAATAGATACAGAAGAAGAACAAGTGTCACCCAGATGCCTTCAGGATGTGTTGACCCGGCTGACAGGAGTTTGGTGGAGGTGCAGGGCTTAGCTCGCTTTGTGAACAGTTCAGTGAAAGCCTGTGTTCACAGTGGCTAAGTTCCGCTCCTCACAAGCTTTTCCAACTTGTGATGCACATTGCAGTAACTGCTGTGAAAACTCAACATGACATCAAGGGGGTTCATGAAACTATGTGCTGCTACAACCCATGGTACTACTAATAATGACACTATGTTGCTAAGTGCTAGTACTGTTGTACAAACGCACCATAGTGTTGTTTTATTACATTTCCTGGAACATAGTAGCTGACATTCAAATGTCATGTTAACATATAACATATAATAAAGGTCTTCCATGGTGGATTTTGTGATCTAGCGTTCAACAAACTATGCTGTAGGCGTAAAAGCATTTCTCTCACCATGCCTTTTTCCTTTTGTCAACAGTAGAGGAGACAAAAACAGCACGAGTCAGTACATATACAGAGAAGAGGAAGAGGGGATGGGAGGAAGAGAGGGACGGGTAAGAGGGGAGAGCAGGCGACAGGGAAGGGAGGGCTTACTCATACAGGAAGGAAGTACAGGAAATGTCACATCGGGAAAACAAGTAGCAATGTAATCCTGAACCCTGAGTTCATTTACTGTCTGGGTGGCCATGTAGGGAAGTACTGCTTGTGTGTGTGTATGTGTGTGTAGGTGCCCGTGTGTGTGTGAGAAAAAAGAAAAAGAGAAAGTTCCCTTTATAAATGGCTTTTGACCACACAGTGAAACTAACATTGTTCATTGTATGAAACTTGTCTGTCAAGTGTCATATTACTCCCCATGTCAGACTGTGTTATGTATTGCACTTGTAATGTACCACAATGTGTAATAATGAATCAAGCATCACCAGTCCCTTTTAATGGGATTCAATATGTTGAAGTGATGCTAGCTTTGCACACCAATAACTGTTATTGCTGTGTCGCTAGCTAAATGTGGTTTGCCGTGGCTAGTGCAAGCTATGGCTTTAACACAGAGAGATAAGAGTGGCTACTACACATCACTTACATCATACTTTCTTCAACTACGGCTCAGTAGTCAGGAGTAGTTGGGAGTATTTGTAATGTTGTAAAAACAAATTGAGGTGTATCCTCCACGAAGGTAAGAATGACAAGCCGTTTAAAAGCTGGTTTTCCTGTGGTCATGTACCTGTTGATTACTTCTCCTTGTTGTGACAGCAGGGCGGTGCAGGTATCTGGGCTCAACCTCCTGTGCCTACTGAGCTGATAACAGTTACATGTAAAACAAGCACTGGCTCAGTTCAGCAGGAACCGGAGTTAGGCCCTCTAGAAACAGCGACGGAAGGGAGCGCTTGATTGACGACGAGGTTATATCTTGTCTGCAATAAACATGGCAGATATACTAAAATGCTATGGATGCATGAGTAATGTTAGCCGTTACACTGTAAATGTATGTATATTTGCATTGGGATTGGCCTAGTTTTTTTTTTTTACTCCCACAGTGAGCTGTCGTCAGTATTTCTTTTCTGCTCTAGAGGAAATTAGACAGACTCTGAAACTTCCCCATAATGCCTCATCAAGCCCAATCTACAACTAACAGCTGGGGTGCCATCAGCCAGTAATCAGGACTGAGGAAGAACTTAGGCACACACACACACACACACACACACACACACACACACACATACCACACACATGCAATTTCTTTGTATTGAAACAGCTCTCCATCCTTTGAGAGCTCACAATGGAGGAAATCTGCTCCTGTTGGTTTGGTATTCTTAAAAGATCACAGGAGCAGAGTTTTTCCAGATGTATTGTCGACAGCACGTTGCACCAGGATCCAGGAAGTTTCCTCTATGTGCGTTAGGTTATGTACCAGGTTACTTTTGATAAGGCCAAGGCATTCATCTCTGTATCAAACCAAAGGTAGTAATCATGCATTTTTAAAAAGATTACTGTTAGCATATTTCTGCTTTACTTAGCAGAGTCAAGACAGATGGGAGGGAGATCACATCCCAGACTTACAGGATCATGAATACAGGGTGTGAGCCTCGGCCCACTGAGTCACCAGGACACCGCACATCATTTGTTTCAGAGTTTTCACAGATATATTTTCTTTAACTCTATTTGCATGGGACTGTAGTAGCCAATATCTAAAATTCTGCCTCATATGCTGTTTATGGACAAGATCATGCTTGCCAAATTTAAATTGATATTTCAGTAATATCTATATACTTTTTAAATGAAAAGATTTGCACTATGTTTAAGTAATCTATAGTATGTTAACCATTACACTACAAATGTATAAAGATTTATGTTTGCAACAATATAACAGTTACAGGTTGGGACATGTCAAGATTTTTTTTCTCCCACTGAAAATATTTCTTTTATGACTCAGAAACATGCAAGAATACAAACAAGAAATGTTGAGCAAGAAATCTGCAACTTTTTGACTGTTGTTGCTTGATGATAAATGAGTGCTGATCCCATTGTAATTGCACACATACCTAGTTCACTTGTCAGATTGTGATTTATTTGTTATTGAAAGATTGTTTCAACACCCACTTTCCTCACCTCATATTATTATTTGCTTCTGAAATCACATTTGGTGTATTTTTAAGAGTAGTGGTTATACATTATTTTGAAGTGCCATTTGACAAATCAACCACTAGATGTGTGAGAACATTTTTCACTTCTTACATCAGTGACACATCACAACAGTTCAACTAGTTCAGTGTCAGGACAACTCTTACAGTTTATAGCAGTCGGTAATTCTCAAGCCCACTAGGATCCCATGTAATGCTAGTCCCATGGATATAGGGATTTTGTCAGTGTTTGAAACAGGAGTAGAACATTTTTTGGCAGGATCAATTTCCCTCTGATCCTCACACCATTATTACCCGCAGCTCGCAAAGGTGGGTCTAATTTCCCACCTTGGATCCAAATCTTTAGCACCAGCACAAGGTCACTGTAGTAAAGTTTCATAACAGATCGATCTGTATGGATTTCTTTGGATCCCCCTGGTCTAAAAAAAAAATTAAAAAAATTAAAAAAATTTAAAACATTTAAAACATTTAAAAAATTTAAAAAATCTAAAAAATTTAAAATTTTAAAAAATGTAAACAATTAAAAAAAATTTAATTAATTTTTTTTTTAAAAAGGTAGGCAGTTAGGCAAAATGTTTATTTATTTCAACTGTAATTCTGATAGTGATTCTTTGAATTTCAGTGTGAAAAAAGTTGGCGGTATCTTTTTTTGGGGGGGAAAAAAGAAAAAAAGAGTGATGAGTGACATTAAAGAAATTTGATGTAATTTGAAAGCTGTACGTTGTTTTGTGGTGTTAAAACTTGGCTGAAAAACAATTGGACATGAAAGAGTAAAGTTGAAGCATCTGATCTCCATTACTTCTCTCCAGTCTGTGGCATCTGCAGCCATGAGTCATGTACCCTTTTTGTTTATCATCTGGCGTGTTGTATCATCACATACATGCACACATGCTAAGACACACGCATACATTTACACACACACTTAACGTCATTTGCACACCCGAATGCACATGAACGTATACACACTCACACACAGCACGCACTGCTATTCAAATGTACGTATACGCACGCACACACACACGCACACTCCTTCTACTAGTCTGTTGTGCTGAGATGACAAATAAAGAAGCTGGTGGGGGTTTACAGCTCAGAATAGATTCATGCCAGCTGTGTGGATACCACAGTTTCATTGGCTGCATTTTCAGTCATACCTAACATAAAAAATAAATAAATCCACTGCAATGGTTTTGACCTATTTTTTACACAGTATATTAAACAAAAACTTAAACTCCAAAAAGCCACAGCATTCATGCAACATAAATACAGTTTTTCTATACCCTGCATTTTACAGCTGCAAGTGGGACAGTAAAAACACAGCTGTAATGTCATACTGAAGGAGGAGGGCGTTCGCGTGACACCAGATCATCTTCTTCTATCTGAGAGAAACCACAGCACCAGCTGCCTGTGTGTGTGCATACGAGTGTGAGTGTGTGCGTGCACGTGTCTGTAATCTATCTTCAATATGAAAATAAATAAATCATTCAAAAGTGTGTGGCAAGCTTCTTTGTGATGACCTCAAAACCAACCCCACCATGAGTTCTTAAATTTTGAGAATTAGGATAAACTCAACCACATGACCACACACTACACATTACCATTTCATTTCAAAATCACTCCTCAAATGTGATTAAACTTTGGGAGGGACTTTTATTTATTTATTTATTTTCAGCCGTGACCTTCAGATCTGAAAAATCTCCAGTCAAACACAAAGAGAGCAATGAAGCAATCTTGGCATAAACAGACAGACAGAAAAGACCCATCACCCATCACATCAATATTTGATCAAAATTTGAACATGCAGCCTTCTAGAGAGATTAAAAATAGAAATGATTGATTTGAAATCAATAAAGCAGAATCAAACGTGACATTGGGGCACTTGTGTTATGAAAGTCTTTAATTTCAAGACAGTTCCCTGAGATAAACAACTTAACGCAAATTGAGGCTCTTTAATTGGTTCCAGTGTGCCAAGGACATTTCAGCAAATCTCAGGGAGACATTATGAAAGGCTATGCTGTGGCTTTGACCTTTGCACTCCGCACTTGGTTGCTTGTAAAGCTGGCAATCTAGTAAAGCTTATTTTTTCTTTTGCTCTGGATAATCAGCTAAATGTCTAAAATGTGGATGTGAATGTACATCATGACACAGCCATACCAGAGTGCAAAAAGCAGGCGATCCAACTCAACTGACAGTTATCAAACAACAGTACGTACAACCACCACACTGATAGAAAATGCATTCCCCATCATGAAAAAGAATGAATAAGAACACCACATCCCATACACACTGCACCTGTTCACCACTACATGTCTTATTCAACTTATTCAAGAATAAATGTTTGGGTCTTACCCATTTCAAACACTAGTTTGAAATTTAAAAAAAATATACAAAAGGCAAGACATGACATATAACATCTATCATACAAATAAAAACATATAACTTATAGATAGAAAACATCTAACATATTCCATAAAACATTGCAACATTAAGGCCTCAAGTGGAAACCAGACACAGATACAAGGATGACTTTTTGTACATTGCCCCTCAACTAGTCAGGAAGAGACAGAAAGAGAGAGAGAGGCAGACAGACAGACAACCAGGCAGACAAAAACAGAAGAAAGGGAGAGAAAAAGACAGAGAGAGAGGGAAGTAGAGAGAGAGGGAGAGAGAGAGAGAGAGAGAGAGACCAATACAGACAAAAACAAGAAAGAAACATGCAGTGAAATATTTCCTCCGGTCTTTCAAATTCCAAAATAACTATAACATCACAACCTCAGCCTTGGAAAACAACTCAACACTTCTACAAGACATGCACACACACACACACACACACACACACACACACACACACACACACACAACTGACATACTAACTGATGTCTTATCTGTCTTCCTACCCTGGAGGGCTAAGACAGATTACTGGCCTGTACTGCTCTTCTATCACCAAGACTCTGTTTGCATGTGATTTCGTGTGTGTGTGTGTGTGTGTGTGTGTGTGCATGCGTGTGTGTGAGATGCAGTAGTGTTGAGCTGATTGCCAAGGCTGGGGTGATGATGTCATTTGTTTTAATCTCATTGACATGCACTAGCAATTTCAGACCATGAAAGGCCAGATATATTCATTCATCATTACAGCTCGCCTTCCCGTCTGTCTGTCTGTCTGTCTGTCTACGTCTTTCTGTCTATGTATCTGTCTGTCTGTCACTGTGTATCTATCTTAATACAATGAGACTTTGGAGTGAACACATGGAGTTGTTTCTTTTCCTTTAGAATGAGCGGTGTATGATCATAGGGATGTTATAAGGTCACTAAGCCCTGAGCTGCACCTATAGCACTCCTTCACTTTGGTTGTAATTTATAGAGATTTATGAATTGAAGCTTATTCTACTGCATTTTAGCTAATGTGTGACTAACTTTCTGTTTCTGCTTGTTACCAGTGTATTCTGAACAGTGTCCTGATTGTGATTTTTTTTCAGTGCATTGTATAATGTGTGGTCTAACATTGATAAAGGCGTTCCCCATTGTAGGATCAATATAGTAATACTGTCTGAGTTATGACCAGTGATTGCTTCCAATTCTTTATTTGATGTTGTTCTCTCAAACCTATGCAACTGTAACCTATAGGAGAGCGCCCTCTTGTGATTCAACTGTGGAAGCTCTAATTGCACTACACCTCCCCTATAGACTGCAGGTATGGCATTCTCAAGCCTGTTTCTTCCTTGTACCGTGCAAGGATTGGGGAAATGTGATGAGTTACCTTAGGAAGTTATCATAGAACCAGTGTTACATCAAGTACCCTCAAGTTCTCTTTCTAACTCTGTTAGGAATCCCTTCGATCACAGTGGACATGCCCTCTTTCTCTGTCTCCCACTTAGACTCATCTTCCATCCCTGCCTCCTTCCCTCCCCTTCTATTTCTTGAGCATGCACAGGATATTTGGCAGGTATAAATTAGTATTATTAGTTGGGTGTTGGAAATGTCTCTCCAAAAGGCACACTTATTAGTATTTTGTTATGGCAACAATTTGTGATATGTAGGCTATAAGGTGTGATTTTCCCCCCCAGTATATTACCCTTGAACTACTGTCTGAGTCAGAGGAGAGTGAATAATGGGTTAGTCACCCATGAGACACGCACACACAAAAGCACACCCACACATGCAGTCACACATGCACACACAGTCTCTGTCTTTGTGTTTCTGTCTCACACACAATTTAACTCTGCATGTCTGTTTCTCACTTAGACCTCTCTCTCTCTCTCTCTCTCTCTCTCACTCACACACACACACACACAGAGAGAGAGAGAGATCCTGTGATGAACCATTTTGTGAGGCAGTTTTTTTTTCCATCATTTCACATTTCCTCTACAGCAGCCTTTGATTGAACATAGAACAAAACAGAGGTGTGTGTGTGTGTGTGTGTGTGTGTGTGTGTGTGTGTGTAGCTCTTTTGGGTGTATGAGAAGAAATACAAAACACAGTGCTGTTGAATGAAATGTTTCACTTCAATGTTTCAACCTTTGCAATGAATGCAATTTGATAATGACGAAAAATCAAAGCAACATAACATAATCATCATTAAAAGTGTCTATATCTAGTGTACTGCAGTTTATATATCTATAATTTTGCCCGTCACTGAAGCACTAACTTATCTGTCTTGTCCATACACATATACACACGGCAATTATGCTGGCTTTGGCACTGGCTGCTGGAGGATGCATTATAAAGCCAGTAGAAATGTTTGTTTGTGGGAAAACAATTGTATTTTAATTTACTAGAGTTTCTCCCTTTAATATTGATTACGGTGGTACTCTTTTCAAATCGTGCGATGTTCTCCTTGGGACTTTTATTTTGAAGAATATAACCCGGAAATAATTATATTTCGCGTAGGTCGTCTTCTTTTACATTGGTACAAGTCGAAGAGGTTGTCAAAGTCGTTCAATAATCCGTCATTATGGCACAGGCAGTACAGAAACTGGTTGCCAAAGTGCCTACTTTGGTTGGCGGTAAGTGAATTCGTTCCGTTTACTGGTTATAAAATGAAATCGTGGAGAAAAGCAAGTAACATTAGCTACAGTATGTTAGCAGTTGTAACAATAGCAACTTGCATCGCTTGATAGTGACAGCAAGTGTCACAGCAAACAACGGCGGTAACTTTTGCGTAGAAACAAATGTAATCTTTCATTTATCTGGTCTCATCACTTTATCAGTTCTCATGCTGTATCAAGTAAATGTATGTATTTAGCTGACTAGCTCATGTCATATTTGAGACAATTTACGTTTTCACATTTGCAGCTGCCGTCACATACTCCAGACCCCGACTAGCGAACTTTTGGTACTACGCTCGGGTCGAGCTGGTCCCCCCTTCCCCTGCTGAGATCCCCAAAGCTATGGAGGCCGCATCGGGCCTTATCAAGAGCTATCAGTCAGGACGCCTCGGTCAGACCACAGTAAAGGTGAGTCCAAAGATAGCTAACTGTGTGGTGTTTGCTTTAAATTTAAATGTTCCTTTTTACCCAGTCAGTGAATGACTAACTGAAGGAAAACGGCACGAGGGGAGTAGGTCTATAGTACACTCAAGCCTACATTAGTTTGATCTAGCCCAGTGGTCCTCAAATCTGTACCACTGGGTTCAGAGCACTGTTAGGTTTTCTATTCTGCCAGGTAGTTTTTTTTCCTCATCAGGGACTGATTTAGACCTGGGACACTGGGTGAATGTAATTAACTAGGGTTGGAGGATCACTACTCTAGCCTGTACATTATCAGACTATATAGTTAGGCCATTCTCATGTTGGAAAACATTAAAATGTACAGACTCAGCAGAGGAGAGCAATCACCTGATTCTTATCAAGGTAGCATAGTAATAAATCCAGTTTGTCTGCTTGAATGTGCTATAGGTCAGTGGTCCTCAAATCTGGTCCTCAGAGTCCAGGCTACTGCTGGTTTTCTATCCTACCAGGTAGTTCATGCATCCAGGTCTAAATCAGTTCCTGATAGAATGGAATAAACTGTTACATACCCAACTGGTTCACAGGGGGCAGTATTGTGTTAACTTCATGCGATTAAAGGTGTGCCTGCCAGATTTAGGGTTGCCCACTTGGCTCAGTCGTCTAGCCCGCAGTACTGTGTGTGGCAGTTCCATGGTTTTAGTTAAGGTTTTGTTTATTTGCACATACAATTGATTGGATGAGACAAAGAAATCCTTAAGTGGCTGACTAAAAACGTCTCAGTGCAAAGGAAAAGAAAAAAAAAAAAAAAAAAGATAAAAGCAGTTTAAACTGACCTTGATGTATGGCAAGAGTGCAGTTGTGAGGTTGTGTGTGTTCAGAGTGTGAGAGAATGTGTATTGTCAAAATCTCCAAATCTCTATTTCTAGAAACTGTCAGATTTCCTGGGCTGTGAATTCCAAATGTTCACTAATTGCATTATTTTTCCTTTTCTTTGATAGGATGCCATAAGGAATGGACTGGTGGCCACTGAAGTGCTAATGTGGTTCTATATTGGAGAGTGCATAGGCAAAGGAGGCATTATTGGATACAATGTTTGAAATTTTGACTATTCTTTCTCCTTTTGCACTTCTGACCAATAGATGCTCAATTTCTTGTACAAAATCTTCCAATAAAACAGATGTCTATACTTTGAAAAGTCTCTTGAGTATTTATTTCCAAGGCAAATGACCTTGAGTTGTTTGGTTGCATTTTATTTTCCTTTTTAACCAATGATAAGCAAAAACACTAACCTAAATGTAGACTCATAACTTTGCTAGCGCTACAAAAACAGTGGGGGTATAATGGGAATATTTCATGCACAGTTAACACAGCAAAGGTGTATAATGATACATATTTTCTGGGCTTTACTGCTATGTAATGATAGACATCTCCTCTCGCTCTCTACTTTCTGACAGTGTATTTACAATTTTTCCCAAGTATCTTCGGAATGCTTGCCTCACATCCTCTGGCTCGTCCTCGAGGTTGGAATGAATAAGTGGAAGTCTGCTCAAATGTGAGGCTGCATAAAAAGAATGAAAATGTTGTTGGAATTTGTAAGCATAATTCACACATCCACCTGTGTGGTCTGCAACAGGGTTACCTAAAGGCAGTCGTCCTTCCTCTTGTCCACTGCCAGGCTTGTGGTGAGCTATCAGTAGACACTGGCTGTCCTGCAACCCTTGAGAGGAGATAAACATTGAGTGCCACGTCTCAATTTCTTTCAGGTGACTCGGAACATCAGGACTGAAAATGATCACTACACCGTTGGAGTCCTTCATTAGTGCTGGCCAACATGATTCATATCTGCCAAAAGAAAGCAGCAATCATTGGTTGGGTAATGTACTGTGAGGGTGCATATCTGGGCAGTATACAGTTGGAAGGATATATGATTGGCAATAAGAAATGCACATATTCATTCAGACCTTTCTTAAATTTCATAAGATAGGACAATTCAACTTTTAAACCTCAGTGAGTTAAAAATGTGGTACTTTGCACTTACTTGAAATCCCCTGCACAGTCCCAAAGTTCCACCTCACATGTTGAGTATTTGTCACTACTGCCTTCATTTTGTGATTCAAATTCCAGTATCCTTGAAACAACAAAAACAATTTAGCTGCACGTGGTTAGTGTAACTGGGGTGCCAGAGTGTAAGCAATGCTCTGCATTGTAACATAAAAGGTATGTGTTAGATGGCCAAGGACAATCAATACAGGGTTAAGCAAATCCTGCTGTCCCGATTTAATTTTAATTTTCAATTTATCTTGTAAGAATTCTGTTGGATATTTTTATTTATCTCAGGGATTTGACGAGGCACTGGATGAAACTGATTGTACAAGGTGGAAAACTGACATTACAGTGCTTCATTAGGTCGCTTTTCAATCCGCTGTACCTGACTCCTTGTGTAGGGCTGTATTCTCCTCCCACAGTTTCCATTGTGTCAGAGAGGAAATTTGCAAGAACTGTTTTCCCACTCTGAAAGATACACAACGTTAACGTTGCAACAATCACCAGGTTAACGCTCTCTGACAGAGGTAGCGTTAGGTTAGTTAGCTAACCACATACTAGCGAATTTATAGTTTCTCGACTGTTATCCAACGTTAACTATCAACATTTGACAGCGACAGACGCTTTGAAATCAAAGAGAGGGAGACATTTACTTACCTCACTAGGTCCAATGAAAAGTATTTTTGCTTTGAACATCTTTGAGCATTTCCAGTTAACGTTATCTACGTTAGCTGGCTAATGGCACAGCAGCTGAAACAATAACTAACGTTAGCTAGCTAACCCAGACAGCTAAATGGACTGGCCTATTACACTAAATGTTGTATTTGACCCCTGCACTCTAACCCTAGTTACTGGAAACGGTCGCCCGATAAAATGTTAATAAACGTTATCACGTTAGTGTAGCTAACAAGTCATCTCTGATCTCTGGGAGTAAACTTCCTCGTCGTTTCTATGGTTTCCATCAGTGGCTATGTATTCCTCAGTTAATTGGTTGTTACTAACTTTAATCAAATAAAGTCCCACCCACTTCTCCCGGAGGGAACAAATCAAGGCCCAACAACCAAGTTCGTGTTGCCAACGCCACGCTCTGGTTTGTTTACGTTTCTCTGGATCAACCAATCCTATGAGACCTTACAGGAGGGACCTCTTCAGTTTTGAAGTAGCACAGGACAAACCAAGATAGATGAAACTGTAATAGAATAACGTTATATTTTCGCTGGTATTAGTTTTGGAAGTAACTAGGGTGTAGTTATATGTAACTCAGTAGAGAGTGCATGCTTTCTTGTTCTTTCACTGTAGTCTAAATATTCACGTAGCCTAGCGTCTTGTCTGGCTGTCGAGTTTTTGTTGCTAAGGAGTAAGCGTAGTTAGCTTGCTTGACAACCTAAGCTTTACTGACCGTCAAGCAGAGTTGTTAAATTAATTTACCAGCTAGACTACGCAGTGAAACTACTCTAATTTGAGAGGTCATGTAATCATGGACTGCTGTTATCTTAGCTAACACCGTGTACCTCTCTGTCATTTAACCATGCATTGTTAGTAATGAGAACCATGTCTCCAGAGGATCCCTCCCAAGATTCCCTACTCTTCAGCTCTACCAGGCAAGATCTTACTCTTAGTTGTGGTGATCTGGATGGCTCCCAAGAGGCAAGGAGAAGGAGCAGGGCACGCAGCAGTCTCCGTGCAAGAACCACAGAGGTCGACATCAACTGGTAAGGTGCTATGGGATGCACATTTGACAGTTCTTCTTTTTTTTGTCCTAACTAATTCAAGGCATTTCTCTTGTCTTCCCATTTTACATGTAGTCATGGAGAGTTTGCCGACATAGGACAGAGCCCTCTCCTGAAAACGCTGATGGAGGCTGAAACAGCTGCCAACTCTGCAGCGATACAACTTGTGTCTTTCAAAGATGCCATGGAAGATGAATTTGCTGTATGTTTTATGTTTCTTTATTACAGCTTCACATGTAAGAAATTTGATTCAAACCTGGACCTTCCACATGGGAAACCAAACATCTACTAAATCACAGTCCTTATGGTTTCTCAGCTACACATAGTATCAGTATGTTTTACGTTTAATTTTCATGTTCAACTTGCATGCCCCAATATTCTTTCTTCTTTTTGTCTTGCAATGAAGGATTCAAGACAGTCTGCTCCTGATAAGCGCCGAATTACAAGGCAGAGAGGCCTTTTGCTGGAGAAGTTGGAAGATTTTAAACGTATAAATAAGTCTGTTCGACTGAAACTGAAGCAGCTCCGGGAAGCAGAGGTTCGCTACAATGCCGTCAACCATGTATATTTCTCATGATAGTAGTGTAACTTCAGTTTTTAAGTCGAATCCTGAAATTATACAGGAGGTGAATGTAGTGACTTTCATGCACCCTGGACGTTCTGTGAGGAGATGGCATTTACTTTTCACTTGTTTTAATAACTTTGGTCTGTCTCAATTTAGGCTGATCGAATTGACACCGGCAAACAGATTGATGTCTTGCTGAAGAAGATCACACAGGCTGAAAGTGAAAATCTTGTGAGTGTTGTGCTACATTTATACACTGAGGAGAGGGAAACACACTGAGTGGTGGGGTGCTTAAGGCACCCTGGCAGAAGATTTACTCTTGAAAAGGGTTAATCTCCTTATGTCAGGTTAATGGCTCATGGTTAATGGTTCAGATGAGGCAGTTGGTAGAGCTGGCCAAACTAACATCAAGGATCGGGTCACCAACTTGACATGTGTGTACTGAATTGATGTATTGATGACCTGAAAGATGTGGTATCAGACATAAGATGTATTTCAATGCATGATAAAATTATTAATCCCAACCCACATCACCAACTAACCGCTAACTGTTTTCTCATTTGTCTCAACAAGCATTTAAAAAGAGATTTGAGTGAGACAGAAAAAACACTCGATGAAATGATGGATCTGCGGAGAAAGGAACAGGTAAGCATAACAGAAGTTATGATATGGACTTTCTTACAGATAAATTCAGAGCATTCAAAATCATCTATCCATGTCAACCTTTATAGGAGAACATAGAGAGCGCAGTTCAGATGACCAAGTCTGTTGAGACCACCCGCGCTCACCTGCAGGGGCAGCTACGGAACAAGGAGGCCGACAACAATCGCCTGACAGTGCAGCTTCGGGTATAAATGCCCGTTGTTTATCAGACTACTGCAGCATGCTCTACACAAACTATTAGGATGAGTGTGTGTAACATTATAACCTATCTGTGTTGGTTTGTGCTCTTTTACAGACACTGGAGAGAACCCTGACTGAGCAGAGGATGGAGATTGATGATCTGAAAGGGGCTATCTCTTCTATTTCTGGGAAGGCAGCACAGGACAAAGAATCCCTCAAGAAAGCCACCCGAGCCCAGAAACAGAGAGCTGAGAGGTTTGAAGCAGCTGTCGATAAATGCTACACACAGTTGAGAGAGAAGGTATGCAGTCAAGATGGCATGGTGATTTTTGGGGTATAAAAATGGTGTTTCTTATTCCTGCTGATGATCACATCGCTCAGTATCTCACTATTTCATATCTTCTGTTTGTTTGCCATGTAGGATGTTCAGCTGGCCAATGCTCATTTGGAAAGGGATTCCTGGAGGAGCCGTCAGGAGCAGATGACAGAGGAGAGGGACCAACTTGTTGCTCAGATAGAGCTACTGAAATGGTTATTTTTCTATCACATACTCCACACCTTCTAGCGTATATAGTATATACACTAGTGTATAGTGCAATAATCAGGCTATGACAATCCATTTGCAGAGATAAATGTTAAATGTGTTTCTCCAATGCAGCCAAATGAAAGACTTGACAGCAAGGCTACAGAGGGAGATGGATGAATTCAACGCAGCTAAAGAGATTGTGATGCAGAGGGTTGAAAAACTCAGCACTGAAAATGGAGACCTTAACATCAATAATGCAGCACTCAAGGTATAGTTGCCAAACAAAGTTAACTCTCATGAATTATTTTTGTTGCCAAAAACATATTATCTGTTATTATTTATACAGCCAGTCATGGGTAGGTTCAAACAAATGGGAATTCTACAGGCAATTGTGTATAATAGTCATACAGTGGCCAATCGGTGGCCAATCTGTTGGCCATAAGCATTACTGCAATGCTAATAAATGGTTAGTGTGCTCTATGAAAAAGAAAATGGGCTGCTATGCTAACTAATGTGGCAACTTTTAGACAGTATTCAAGAGTTCACTAATCCTTGTCCTAGAGGATGCCCCTCACTGTGATGCTGTCTATACTTTATACTATACTATACGTTTACACATCACTGCCATACATACATACCCATAATAATGGAAAAGCATGCCCTCTCTGATATTCTTGCTATGAAAAGAAGAATGGTGTTTGTGTCATCGCAGACATCTATTGCCGAGTTGCAGCAGCAGCTAGCTGATTCTGAGGCTGCCCTGACGGCGCAGAGGGCTGCGTCCCACGAGAGGAAACACCTAGCCGAACAGTACCAAAGTCAGGTCGGCACTCATCATTTATTTTATTCTAGTTTATTCTTATTTTTTATTCTTGTAGGCAATTTTATACCACTGACTCAGCCTGTAGAGCAACACACTAGCCAAGCAACTGCTAATCTGCTCTATCTTCTTTTTTTTCTTGCTTTGCTTACATTGTTTTCTACTTTTTACTGTTGATTTTAACTTCTTGTTTTTATGTACTCCTTTTAAAAGCACTTTGTAACTGTGCAAATGATGATGATTATTTCCACCATCTCATTCTAAGCAGCCTTATGTCAGAATTGTACAATCTAGAATCATATAGCGTAGTAGTTTGCAATTGTTGTATATTTCTTGTAGGTGGCAGAACTTCAAATCGAGGTAGATGATCTGAGGATAAAGTATGAGAGCCTTTTAAGAGAGACGGAGACCGAGCGAGAAAGAAAAGATGCAGAGGTTGAGAAGGTAACACCCCCCCAATTCAAACACTCATTTTTCATATTTCACATATTTTGTATTATATTTATATTTAGCAATGTTCAATAGTTCAGGCAACTAATTTCTTACATTTTTTGTTTTCTCTTTTTTATAACAAATCTTTCTTTCTAACAGCATTGATGGCACATTTAACCAGTTTCTACAGCTTTGCACTGTTTATTGTCCCCCTGAACAGTTGTTAGGACTTCCTAGTGCTTCTTCAGCAGCGTAACATTTGTTGCACAGAGAGCTGCATGTATGTCACAGCTAACTATTAAACCTCCTAAATCTGACAAAGCGCTTATACTAACACCCATCGATGCTCAGTCTAACGAAGGATCTCGGCATATTCTGCATGATGATGTGCTTCCATCAGCAGTCAGGCTATAGTGAGAGCTAGTGAGAGGTGTGTGCAGTCATTAATACTTTGTCTGTCCCCAACCCCCACCCCTGCTGCCGTCCTCCTCCGGAGCCCAGGTCAGGCAGGACCTGCAGGGGCGTGTGGAGGAACTGAAGGCTTACCCTGAGTTACTGAGTGCAGCCGAGCAGAGTCTCTTCGAGTGCCAGGAGAATCTGCGACGCTCTGAGAGGAAGTGCTCAGAAAAGTCAGAGTCCATTAGGCAACTGCAGGTTAAGGTGTGCAACGAGATGTGGCTGATCAGAGAATGGAAAATCCGGCCATGTACCACCTCTGATCACTAGGTGGCAGTAAACCCCATATCTCTTCCTACTCAGTCAGTGCATCCTCTTTTCTGGTCCTGCTTGGAGTTGCTGTTCATGTTTGTGATTGAGTGTTCTCTGATTGCAGTGGAAAAAGTTAGGTTGCAAACCTCTGTACCTGCGTACCCATTTGTGTGTTTTTGTGCTCGTGAGTCTCCCAAGGATTGTTTGTAGGCAACAGCAATGTTGAATCGGTAACGTGAATGTTTTCTGTTTAGTGTTGTGGCAAATTGTGTTAAATGGATTATTATATCCAGTTAGGAATGTGCATGTGACTTGAACCCTCTTTTATGTATATTTACTTGTGCCCAAGGCAGATGATATAAAAATAGGGATTCTTACAATTACATTTTACATGCACAGATGGACAGTCAGGCCAAGAAGCTCAGATCATCTGTGGAGATGAAAGAGTCCATTCATGAGGCCAATTCACGTCTGCAAGAAAAAGTGAATTCTCTTCAAAAGTAAGACATCCTCTCATGTCTGAGAATTTTAGTTCCAATGTCTCCTTTCCATTTCACAGATTCAAATATAAGAATCGAAGCATATATAAGCATCTTTTCAATGTGTGTGTCGGGGTGTGCGCTTGTTTGTGTTTGTAGGAGGATGGAGGAGCTGCAGCAGGACAACCTGAATATGGTACGGAGGCTTACAGATCAGGAGGACGCTCTCAACTACAGTAATCAGCAGCTGGACCAGCGCTCTGCAGAGTGCCAGGCCCTCAACCGACAGCTAGAGTCAGCTTTATCAGACATCAAGCAACAGGTACAGCTCTGTAGCAGTCTGGTGGGGTCTGAATACAAATGTATATGCATTGATCAAATGGTAATGTTTAAGTTGTAGTAGTAAAGTAATAATCTGTGCCTTTTTCATGGAAGTACATTTCCATTTTGCTACTCTATTGCTGTTTGATTTAATACAATAGTGATTCAGCCTATACACAGTTCATGAAATCTTTTACATTGCTGCTCTAAATACTTGGTAGTGGATAGGTCTTTCCCAGGAGAAATCCTCACAGGATTCCTGACACTCCGCGACTCACAGGAAGTGATGTGTTTATCATGTTACTGAAAGTAGCAACAATGATTTGATTGGAATAAATAGAAGAAGAACTAGGTAGTTAGCATGAGCAGTGATAGCTGCCATGGTTGAACAAGACAAGACTGGACAGAAAGACAGAAACTCAGTGTAGCAACTTGCTACTGTCCGTGACAGACAGAGACACAGGCGGGAGGCAGAGTTAACTGGCCAGCAGTTTTATTTGGCAAAGTCAAT
>CABFOQ010053071.1:12165-23410 GCA_900660455.1 Gephyroberyx darwinii
ATACACACACACACACACACACACACACACACACACACACACACACACACACACACACACACACACACAAACAAACAGGATGCCTGTACTTCCCCTTTCCCATCTAGCCCTCAACTCTACAACTCTTCCTCAATAATTTGTCTGAAAACACAAGGTCTCTATGTCTTTTAGTGTGCCACACTGAGATGCACTCTTGTTTGATGTACAATTAGAGAAAGCATTTGTTTGATTGGATCCTAATCCTCTATTATGAGAGTAAAAGGCCCACTGGCTATTTTTAGGCCTATTTGAGAATATGATAGAGCTTTTGTCAAAGAGGAGTGATGTCAAAGAAAAGGCTGCATGTTGTATGTGGAGAGCCTCCATAAAGCTGCCAGACTCTGCATGGAGCATTGTGTTTTTTAGTGTGTTTTTGTGTACTTATGGTCTTTCATGCATCCACCTACATATCCCCGACTTGAAACAAAAAGTGAAATCATCACCTCATTAAACAGAACCAAGTACATTGCGTGTATTTCTAATAAAACAGAAATATGGGTGAGAATCTTAACAAATAGAGGAATGGATGCTTAAAGAGATCAAATCAACTTTATGTGTTTCAATATTTAAGAGAAGATACAAAATTTCTGAAATCTTAACTTGAAAATGGGAATGTGGGCAAGGGAACAAAAGGAACCTTCTAGCTGGACCATTAAAAGAAGAAAGGAAATGAAAAAAGAAAATATAAGGTGAAATTCTTCTAGAAATACCAAGAGCTGTATCCAATCTATAAACTGGACAGAGAAAATAACAAAGCCTTTTCATCAATGCAGCTAAAAACTATATTAGTGTTAGACACTTAGAATCAGTGAGAAAGGGAGCTCAGACCACGTTAGCAAAGAGCGGGTATATTGGTTTTGTAACTTACCAGGACTGACATCACTCACAAACATATCATGACCATCAACTGTACGACTGGTTGATAAGGGATGACCCCTTCACCAATTAAGCCAAAGAGACACTTTTCAAACTTGATTAATTTTGCTATACAACATCTCTCAGGGATCCTAATGGTAGTGGCATCTGGTAGCATTAGCTACTCAGTAGAAGTGAGAGCTGCTATGTGTAGTGTTTATTTAGGTCAGAGGCATTGTTGTTGGAATTACTCAGAAAATAGAAGTAATCTGATTTCTGAATACTGATTACTTTTTAGATTACTCTGTATGGTTTGAATATTCTATTTGACAGTGTTTATCCTCTTGATACTCTTGGTTGATTTTAGCGACCACCGAAAAGAGTCTCTTGCACGTAGCTCATCAGTGGTGAGAGGACTGCTCTCAATGTGAAATCCTGACAAAGTGCCCGTAGGAAAGGCTTTCAATTGTTGTGCTCTTTGAAAATTGTGATATTTATATATGGCCATTTTCACAATTTTCAGAAAATCCATGAGACCGATTCATGACCTAACTGGAACTGTAGTCAAATTACACCATTTTTCAAACTCTACATTACATTATTTTGTAATCTGATTACACCAACAAAGGATTACTGTATCCGCCAAATAAATTTAGTAGTACAGTGACAGTTCTAGTCGCTAGTCACAGGTCGCCGCTGTGCCCTTTGGATGATAGTGAATGCAGGGGAAGGGATGAGGATGAGGAGGAGCACAGGGAGGGACCTTCATAGCCGCTAGCAGGTCCTGTGCTCCATGATTGATTCTTGATGATTGATCATGATTGAAATGATTCTCGAGTGAAGCTGCCCTCTATCGCTGGGATAAGCTCCCCTGTTCCCTTTTCCTAACCGTAACATCTCCCAAATTCCACCTCCTGCATGGATGACTTCAAGGGGAGGAGGAGGACTGACCTGCTCTGTGAGGCGTCGTGTCCTTAGGAAGAATCCCAAAAGACAGCCAATGACCACAGCCAGCACCGACAAGATCAGGAGTCCATTCTGTCTGCAGACATTCTTGACCCTCACCCAAACTGCATCCAAAGCTACAGCCATTGTGAGCCACCTGTCCGTGCTGTATCAGCAACCCATATATATACACAATCCAAAACCAAAAGTCCAGGTGTGAGGGTGAGAATAGTATATGAAAAACCACCAAGAATGGACGGGATGCTATGTGAGATATCCCTTTGTCCTCCACGTTTAAAGCACTTTTGGATGGGGCATCCCTCCTGTTCTCTCACCGTGGCAATCTGCATTGAGCTAAGAAGATCGTCATTCTTTCCAGGCTTCCCCTCCCACCCTGCTCCGCCCATCAAGACCAATCGCTGACCCACCGCCAGAGGGATGTAACAGCTGGCAGCTATGTCGCTGGAGTTAACATCACCAATCCTGTTAGAGTGCCACTGTATTAAAGAGGTCTGAGGCTGGATTAATGATCCATGAACAATTCGGTAAAGGTTGGCCACTAATTCAGAGAGGGCCTTGCAGGCCTTCCTATAGCTTCTTCTGACCCCGGCACATTGAGATACAAGGGAAGGACCTGTGTTTGTACACCTGTGATGCCATTGCAAGCAAAATTATATCATGATACAGTTACTTCATGACCCACCCTCCAAATTAATTAATATCAGTTAATGGATAAATCATCACAGTAGTCTGGCAATCAGTGATGAAGTTAACTCTGAGCTGCATAGTTTACAGATTTGTCTCAAGGAATAATTAAGTAATATAATATATAACTTCTTAAATTAGGGAAATCTTATTGCAGTCACTTTGTAAATTAATGCAAAATTGCTTTGCAAGTAATATTCCCGCTGAAGTGGTCTATGCACTTTTTTTAAAAACGCTGAGCTGTTAACTCAAAATGGGCTCGAATTAATTTTCTATTGTTGTAAAGCACAAAGCAAAGCTTATTCTTGTTCTAATGGAAATTACTC
Organism: Gephyroberyx darwinii; assembly: GCA_900660455.1. Lineage (NCBI taxonomy): Eukaryota > Metazoa > Chordata > Actinopteri > Trachichthyiformes > Trachichthyidae > Gephyroberyx > Gephyroberyx darwinii. The sequence goes on from CABFOQ010053071.1 coordinate 15,036, forward strand.
TGAGTTAGTCGAGGACAAATAGAAATTAATTTAACTCAATGTGCTCTCTAGTTGCTAACTTTCTTTCCACTATGTCCTGTTGGTATGTGCTTTGTGACTGTGTTTTGTGGACATAGCTCAAACTCAAGATAAGAGATTAACTAGCAATATAATGTATCTCTTTATCCTCATATTGTTTAATAGGACCATATTTCATTCCATTCTTTGAAAGGTAATATGTAATGAATTTACCTTTAGGTATAACTTCCCTAATACCGCTCACCATAGGATCATTTAATTTTTAAACTGTCTGAGCAAATGCTGGAATAGCAGAGCATTTTGAAAACATTTAAATCTGGCATGTAATTCAGTTTCAATAGTGACATTGAACTAAATATATTGTTCTTCTCTGGGTAGTAAACATGTCATATATGTTCAGTTAAGCAATTTGTTATTCTAATGCAATGAGGTTAGTGAGGTTCTAGCTAGGAAAATATGGAATTCTGGAGCCACAATTTTTGTCCTCAGCTCTCCCCCTGTGCTGCTTGCTTTGTCATTTAGATTCCACAGTGAAAATCAAACTCAGTGAATATAATAAAAAATGAAACCATTGAAGGTATCTGTGAGACAGAGAGAGAGAAGTATCACAGGCTGTCCATTTTTTAAGCCACATTTTCAGCCATACAACAGCCACAACAAAAGAGATACAAAACCCAGATACACATTCAACACTGTGAGACCCCCTGAACAAACCCAAAAATGTAATACAAACCAAAAAGATACACCACACACAGAAACTCTGCCTAATTAAATTGAGCATTGAATTGAAACCATGAGATCTGATTAATTCTGGCGTCACTGGGACTCTCTCTGTAATTGAGAGCGTGAGGAGGGTGATAATCTAGGATGGAAAGACAATTTTAGACCCTACTGAGTCCAGTAGATACTCCAAACCAAAAATGATTGACAATGTAAAGACTTAGTAGACATAAAACAAGCAGAGGGCAGGTATGGAAACCTGTGACAAGCATGAGCCATGTAGACAGCCACCATGGTAACCAACAAGGCAGGCAAAATTGTAGAGCAGAGTACACAGGAAAATGTCCAGGCAGTGGTAGCATCTCACGTGAGAACAACTGATTGGGAAAATCTACATTTAAAAGGTCATGTGATGACAGGGAAGTGGCGTGCTTCAGGGCTTTACCGTTCATCATGGTTCCATTCAGTAATGTATGCCCGAATGCCTTTGAAAGCCCACGAGAATAGACTGGGGATTAGCAGAAATGCATTTTAGTGGACTCTCAGAGATAACTGAGATCAGTAGTCAAAGTTTGTCACGTGAGATGTCCTTGGTTTTACAAAAGTACCTCTTTAATATTAACCGACAGAATGATTTCTTTATGGAATCTGCTAAAGAAGCACCTCAGGGTGGACTCTATGTACAGCCTTGTTTCTGGGTCGATAAGTGTGACTGACTGTCTGACAGAGAGCTTACAGCTAAGTCTACCAGCTAGCTGTCTACGTTGCTATGTTGGCAGTGCAAATAGTCCAAAGATATACACACACTCACACACACACACACACTATGTATTTGTACAAGTCAAGCTCTGAACTGTTGTGTCTGCTGCACAGATTTTTTTGCCCCCAGAGAGGAGTTTTAATCTTTCGTTTACCCAAAGCTTGAGTGATTCAGGTCGCTTTGTCCTTCACAGTCTGTCGTCATGATGAGACTGTGTGCCTGTGGTGGTCAGGTCACACAGATTCCCATTCTCTACAATTTAATTCCTGTCCTTTGCAGAACATTTCTCCATTTGTGCTTGGGGTTGGGATAGAAACGTGGGAAAAGATGCAGTAATTTTGAAGATGCAATGCAATAATTGAAAGATAAAGAGCAGTATGACTGGGCCAAAATTTGATGTAGCCTCAGATGTGCTTAAATTAGATGCTGACAAAGCCTTGACAAAGGAAGGAAAAAAAGGGGAAGCAAGGGGATGATAGATTTATTCACAGTGCATTGAAGCATTGCAATCTATCAATCTTTATTTTTATTTACCTGTAAAAGGAGGAAGAAAATGCAATATTTTTATATAGCTGTGAGTCATTTACCATATAGGGTAGGGAGAATAATCCTAGCATTGCAACTGTACTATAAAAAGTGACTTTACTGCTCCAATCTAACATCAGACCACACACAGCCCTTAATAAGTACATCCACTTCCTAATCTTTTGTATTTCATAGGCAAAAATCATGAATGAACTCAAGCGCTTTGGCGTGTTCTCCGTGTGTGCCAGGGAGAGTTGCATATGTGTAAGTGTGTATGTGCTCGTGCTGAGACCACATGTTTTCGCCAGACTCCATGGTCGCTAATCCCTCTCTTTTGCCAATATTTCAACTCTATCTGGTTTCATCAGGCAGGGATTACACTGGATTAGACAACCTTCCAGAAGCTGACATGCATTCATTCATTAAAAATCTAAATGCAGTGGCTCACACACCTCCCATCCAGCCATTCAAAATGCATCAATTAGGCCTACACTATGACTATACATGATCGTATGTTATAATAGCTTTTGTAAGATTTCTCTTAAATTTATTTTAATGAAAGATAGTTGCTTTGCCAGGAGTGTTGTTTTGTGCATTCTGTGATTATGTAACGTGGTGTGTTGACAGAGTGGAGACCTGATGTCATCCGGATGGGAATGGTTTGGAGGTTGTAGGTTAGCGACCTTACCCTGCCCTTTACCTTGGAGCAGCAGGCAATCAGTCTTTAGTGCGTGATCCCCTAGGCTGTCTACATCTTTGTGTAATTGAAAGGTGTGGAGTCTATCAAGATTAACAAGTACTTCCAGCAGGATTACAGCATGCTGTATACCAAACCATTTCATACTATGATGTTTACACTGTAATGACAGAAAGCACATAGTCACAGGGTTATATATAAAATATTCTGAATGAACATACATAGACACATTCAAACAATTCATTTAAACTTTTTCTAATTCTGTGGTTTGACAGATGATGCCAGATAACTGGTAAGGTGATGTATCAAGAAATTTGAACATCAGTATTTTGCTTGTCTGGCTGATCAAGGGTAATACATGTTTGCATAAACCACAGTCCAACCGAATGAAAACAGTTCTGTGTTACAGAAAACATTTTAATTACTTTTTCATTTAATAATGGTTGTATGTGGAGTGGATGTCGATGCACCACCTGAAGCTCAACCTGGACAAGACTGAGCTGGTGTTCCTCCCGGGGAAGGGCTGTCTGCACCTAGACCTGGCCATCACCATTGACAATGCTGTGGTGGCGTCAACTCGGACTGCGAGGAATCTGGGTGTGACCCTGGATGACCAACTGTCATTCTCGGCAAACATCGCATCAGTGACATGCTCCTGTAGATTCCTCCTCTACAACATCAGCAGGATTCACCCCTTCCTCACTGACAAGGCAGCGCAGGTGCTCTTCCAGGCTCTTGTCATCTCCCGCCTGGACTATTGCAACTCCCTCCTTGCTAGTGCGTCGGCCATCAGACCTCTGGAGCTTGTTCAGAAAGCTGTAGCTCGTCTGGTGTTCAACCACCCCAAGTTCTCCCACACAACTACCCTTCTCCATTCTCTACACTGGCTCCCTGTAGCAGCTCGCATCCAGTTCAAGACCCTGGTGCTAGCCTATAGGGCAGTGAAAGGAACAGCTCCTTCCTACCTCCAGGCTATGGTCAAGCCTTACACCCCCGCCTGACCACTTCACTCTGCTGCCTCGAGGCGACTGGTTGCCCCGTCGCTCAGAGGCCCCTGGGGGCTGATCTACCTGGTCACGGCTCTTCTCTGTCCTGGCCCCACAGTGGTGGAATGACCTCCCCACTGATGTCAGGACAGCAGCATCTTTTGCCGCAGGCTGAAAACCCACCTCTTCAGGAACCATTACCCTGACCCTTCCTCTTTGCACTTGCTTATATGCTTCACTTATTTGTCTTAGCTCTTGTTTATTTGCTTCACTTATTTGTCTCATTTGTTTAAATAAAAAGTAGGTAGCTAACTTATTACAGTTTTACCTTAGCACTGGTTATGCTCTTAGATGCTTGTTTAGGAAGGAAATGCACTTTTGATTTCTGGTGACTAGTAGTTGCACTTATTGTAAGTCGCTTTGGATAAAAGCGTCTGCTAAATGACTGTAATGTAATGTGATGTATATTGTGCTCTGTTGCCCCCTGTTGTGTGAACTATAGTAGCATTAGCTGGAACAATGTATTGTTTTGTTATGTTTTTATGTAATGTTTTAAGTTGAAACTGATGAACATTTAATGATCCTGTGTGGAAATTGGGTCATTGCAGTAGCAAATAGTAACAGGATACAGCAGAGAACAATATGATATAAACAAGTGAAACATGTCATCCCCATGAATGATCATTAGGAAGTTTCAAAACTCCTGATGGAGATACCATAGCTACAGAAAAATGACAATGTGCAAACCACATGTGCATTACTATCTGTTTTCAATATCACTATCATTAGAACATGTTTATGGAAGATGCAAAATATGGAAAATGTATCATATATGTATGCACACCACACCACACCACACACAACAGTGTGCTACCCACCACTGATTGGTAGCACATGTTGCGTTGTCTATTGCTGAGCCTCCTCAAGGAGAACAGTCTACTTTGCCTTCTCTTGCTTCAGTGTTATCAGTCCAGTTTGTTGATGTGCACTCGCCAGATGTCAGCCCCACCGGCCTGTAGTTTAGGGCACTGGGACTTCCCTTCTCAGGCACTGGGACAATGCAGGTTTTCCCGCAGTAAAGGCACCCTCTGCAGACACTCTGCATACAGGTTGCTGGAAAACCTCTGCTAGCCGGCTGTCACGCGGTCTGAGCACCCTGAGGCTGACGCCATCAGGGCCTGCTGCCCTACCTGTGAAGAACCGCCACAACTCACTTCTCACCTGGGTGGCAGTAAACTGTGTCTGTGAACCAAATCCCCTTTATGAGTCTTAAGCCTCTTTCAGATATACATTTCGGATATTTTCCAGAGAATCAGGTCCGCACTTTAACCGGAGTTGCCCTTCCACACTTATAGCACACTACCAGAGAATGTCCATTTTGGATGCGTTCACAACAACAGAAAATACTGTGGTTCGTTAGGCAGGGGCGGGGCCTGGGTAGAGCGTGCGGGAGACAGGACATGACGCAGAAAGTACCCTGTGGAAATCACAGTGTTTTGTTTACAGCACGAAGATTGCGGACGAAGTGACCGACTTCGTCGACAGTCAATACTAAATGTAGTTAGACGTATCCGCAGTATTGACGAAAGGGTGGAAAGCGGTATACATTGTATTATCCCGGTTTTGCGCCATTCACATGATAAATACGTCATCAACACGCTCACTCGCTCATAGAGAATACTCCAGAGAATCTTCTGCTCATTCACACTCATAACTACATACCACAATGTAACCACTAACCTTTACATATAGTCCATATTCTCTGTGAGAGTGCAGTTCACAACAAGCAGGGAGTCTTGAGAATACATTGGCCTTGAGTCAGAGAGAAATAAACCTCTGTAGTAAATAATTCTCTATAGATAGGCATCAGAGAAGGTTACATGGACATGTTAAGTCAGAAGCTTTTATAAGAGACTTGCATATTTAGAAGACTGTTAGGGTGCAAGGGGTCCAGTCCAACAAAGCCTCTGAAATTGATCGGAGGATACTGCAGATCAAGGGCATAGGTTAACCCAAAGAGAAGGCAGCATGCTCTAGACAAGTTGTCCTAACCAGTCACCAATGGATGTCCTTCAATGATGATCACAATAGCATCAGGGTCACGGCCCACATATATCTTCAGAGGGTACACCTTCAGTTCCTTGTGTACATCAGCTTCTGCAGAGCCCTATTTTGGAGAACAAAGGCGGACAATTAAGGAATGGATGCGTGTGGTTGAGAGAGGCAAACAAAGCATCCAGTTAGCGTGATAATTCTACAGGGGATACCATACCTTGTTCTGTGGTAGTGCATCTCGATCAATGTTGCACAGAGGCAATTAAACACTGACTGCTGGCCTATGAGAGAGGGTAGTATAATTTTTTGTCTTGTCTATGCTGTAATGCTGTGTAATATAGACTACCACTCAAAGGTTTGGGGTCACCCAGAAAATGTCATGTTTTCCATGAAAGCTCACACTTTTATTCATCAAATGAGTTGCAAAATGAATAGAAAATATAGCCAAGACATTGATGAGGTTAGAAATAATGATTTTTACTTGAAATAATAATTTTGTCCTTCAAACTTTGCTTGCGTCAAAGAATCCTCCGTTTGCAGCAATTACAGCCTTGCAGACCTTTGGCGTTCTAGCTGTCAATTTGTTGAGTGAAGAATGTGAAGAAATTTCACCCCATGCTTCCTGAAGCACCTCCCACAAGTTGGATTGGCTTGATGGGCACTTCTTACGTACCATACGGTCAAGCTGCTCCCACAACAGCTCAATAGGGTTGAGATCTGGTGACTGCACTGGCCACTCCATTATAGACAGAACACCAGCTGACTGCTTCTTCCCTAAATAGTTCTTTGCTCTTCTATAATCAGCACAACAGTTTTTAATGATCCATACGATAAACTTGGATTAGCTAACACAATGTGCCATTGGAACACAGGAGTGTTTGCTAGTGGTTGCTAAAAATGGGCCTCTGTATGCCTATGTAGATATTCGATTCCCACCTGGGGTGCTATTGACTCTGGGGTGCCCATGTGGGTTATTTCCTAGGCCTTTCTGTGTGGAGTTTGCATGTTCTCCCCATGCTCACATGGGGTCCTCCTCTACAATAAGGACCCCAATTGAAAAAAACATGCAAGAGGAGTGCCATCCTGACCAAGACCTGGAGCCGTTGGGCGCCGTATAGGGCTGCCCACTGCTCCTGGCTGCCCCTGTAGGGACAGCATCAACAGGATGGGAAAAATGCAGTGAACTCATTTCTGCAGCCACCCTCCCTGCGTGTGTGTTTGGCGGCCACCACCGACTGTGTGTGTGTGTAGAGTGTTTTTTCTTAAAAATCAGCTGTTTCCAGCTATAATAGTCATTTACCACATTAACAATGTCCAGACTGTATTTCTGATCAATTTAATGTACAGGAACAGGACACAGCATAGGACAAGGCAAATAATTATAGCACTTACCCCTACTGGGACCTATTGGCCCCTGAAACATATTATTATAATAGTTTAATAATAATAATAGTTTCACAAAATTTTCTTGACAAGGTTGGACCTGGGATACTCTGGACCAAAGTGTTAATTCATTAGGTTTCATTAACACAATGGTGTCCAATCATGTGCCACTGATTAACAAACCTTCAATCAGTGAAATCACCTGCTGTAGTCTTTGGTTGGAGTGAAAACCTGCATACTCTCGGCCCTCCATGGCACATGATTGGACACCACTGCATTAACACAATAATCACATTGATTACATTACTTAAAGAAAATGTTTTATTTAAAATGAACAACTGTATGTATACTGATACATTTTGAGTATAGGTAAAGTAAATTGATACTATTATGGATAAAACAAATAATTATCAAATAGATTAGAATTATTTAATATATCTTAAATCGATGTGTGATGGTGCAGGGCTTTTTACAGTGCATAAAAGGATAGATGACTGTTTTGTGAAGACTATGTTGACAAAATAGCATAACTCACCACAATTTCTACTTGTACATTTTAGTGAATAGACATAGTCTTGCAACATGTTTCTTGAGCAATTACATTTCTCCATCTCAAAGCTTTAACAATGGATATTCAATTTAGCTATGGTACTATGGTATGGCATGTGTTTGTGTGTCTGTGTGAACCCTCTGCAACTGAACACATGCATCAGTAGTCTACTGGATCAAATAATCAGTGCTGGTCTTCTGTTTATTTGATTAGATTATGATTAGATTATCATATAGACAAGATAATTGTGGAACAAATATGAGGGACAAATTTAATTTAATTACCAAAGTCATGTGGGACCAAAGTGTACTAGTAACGGGTTCTTTTCTGATTTGTACGAAATATAGTGAGAACAGCATGATGAGCAAGAACTATAGTAAACCTATAACAAATTTTGAATACTATACAAATATCACAGAGAAACTATACATCTTACATTTAGCATATTTTAGTGAGATAGATAGATAGATAGATAGATAGATGCTGTCCTTAATTTGATAGCTCCTGGCTTTGATAGAAGCTTGACTGGAGAGAGAGAGAGATATTATATATATATATGTATATATATATATACATATATATATATACATATATATATATATATATCATATATTTCATTGCAATTTTACAATGTTACAGAGTTGTGTTTACACATTTCTTTATTCTGGTATATATTTAATT
>CABFOQ010053071.1:23622-35077 GCA_900660455.1 Gephyroberyx darwinii
AATAGTAATTCCCCCCACCCATTTTACACACTGAATCCCTGTAGCATCATTTGTCATAAAACAAACCACAATCTTGCATCCTCTTATAGTATTCAAAGTCTACTAGTCCGGGCTCTAATTAGTGACTTAAATATTTTCTTGATCTTCTTGTAAGGGAAACCAAAGATAAAAACCCCAAGTGCAGTCAGAAGTGCAATTATCAGTACAAAGAGAGGACCTAGCCTCTCACAGTCCCTAAAACAGTGAAAACCCTTCTCTCTTATGTTACAAAAAGGGCAACCACTCTTCACTGATGGATTAATTAAAGTAAATCTTGTACAATGCAGACCATGCTGGCTGCAGCTCTGCCACCACTTCAAGTCTTTCTCTCCAAGGTGTGTCAGGTCTGTCTGAGAGAGAGAGAGAGAGAGAGAGAGAGAGAGGGAGAGAGAGAGAGAGAGAGAGATGGACCGTGTAATGAGACCAATCACGTCAGAGTCCTGCAGCTCTTGGAATAAACAGTTTCACGGGCGATCACGAAATGGATGGATTGAGATTTTGCCTCATATAGCCTAAGTAATTGTACACCTCTCATCTGACTGCGGGGTCAATTTCTGAGTATGAGCTCGGACTGCAAGAGTTATTACAGCGCCGAAAACCTGTTTGTAGAAGACTTCACGTGTCCTAAACCGGACGGCGACACCACGGCGCTTTTCTGCTGCGGTTTCAACGACTTCAAGTATTGTTGTGATGACCCCAACAGCTTTTTCCCCTACGAGTATGGATACATGTGGTGGCTGAGGTAAGGCAAATGCAACTGTTGCTTGTCATGTTCAGCTAGACGCTAATTTTATTGTCTTCCTACTTGTTAGCCTAGTTGTTTTTTTGGGGGGGGGGTTTGTTTGTTTTTCTCCTTATCTAGTTCTTCTCTCTTCTATGGTTAAGTGCCTTGGGTACCATGAAAGGCGCTCTTAAATGAAAGTTATTATTAACTTAAGGTTATTATTATTAATTGTCAGAGATGTGGTAGAGGAGGTTCAAAGCACCTAATCTCAATGTCTCAAATGGCTATACATTTCTTCCCATGCAAACACTGGTACAGACTGAAACTTGTACACCTAATGTACACTAAAAACCTTTCTGTACGTTTTTATGTCTGTAAGTCTTTTTCTTTTATCATCAATAGGACTAACCAATGTGTTCAAAGTTGTATGGCCCAAAGTTGAATGTATCCTCACCTACAAGTCCCTTCACGCCCTTCCCCAGTAGGCTACCTATCGGATCTTCTCGCTACACCCCTTCTCAAATCTCTGGATCTCTGGAACTCACTCCCTGTGGAGATCCGCAATGCTGGGCCCATTGAAGTTTTTAAACAGAGGCTGAAGACCTTCCTCTTCAGCCAGGCCTTTGGACCCAGCTGCTGAATTGTGGCCCTGTCCTTCCTTTTTTTGCCTTTTTGTCCTTTGTACTTTGTTTGTCTTATTGTCTTCCTATCTTTTAGCCTAGTTGTTATTTTCCTCACCTTATCTAGTTCTTCTTCTTCTTTTCCTTTGTTAAGTGCCCATAAAAGGTGCTCTTATATTAAAGTTATTATTATTATTATTATTATTATTATTAACTGAGCCCCAGTCTGGCATGTCCTTAATGGTGTATTTTATATCACTACAAGCATCTATATCAATGATCAATGTCAAGCAAAGGTCAAGTTTACCCCCACCATATTTGCTGTTGTTTGATATGTCATACACAAGGATTAACCAATACTTTTTTTAACTAGCTTTACTTTCTTGAGTTTTCTTCATCTAGCACAATATGAGTGATAGCCACAATTTTTGGCAAAGTTTAACTGTGCTTCCAGGGGTCTTACAATCTACTTATAATGCATCACAATGCACTTAAACTACCGGATAGTTACTGAATAATCTCTGTAGGATTTTTAGGCCATCGAAATTACACTACTCTTCACATCATGTAACTGGACATTATGAGTATCATTATGAGTCATAAGACTACACTGAAACACACTACTGTTACTGGGGTTCTCGAGGTGTTCGAGAGGTGCTCATTTAAAAATAATAATAATAATGTTTATTTTAACGTATTTTTTACAACATAATGCGTAAATGCTTTAACCAGTGTGAATGTAAAAATAATATAACCAGTAGTGTAACAAATTACTTCTCCCAGGGAGTAAAGTATTATTATTATTTTTGAAATGAATAATGAGTAAAGAGGACTATATTACATTTTTGGAGTTTGTTGAGAAGATAGGTAAAGTGATACAACTACTGTTCTGTCTTTCTCTGCCTTCTGTCTTCTAGTGTTGGAGCGCTTGTGGGCCTCTCCATAGCAGCTGTGGTTCTCCTCGCGTTCATAATCACTCTCTGTGTCCTATGCTATTTGTTCATCGCCACTAAACCCAGAGGTTTTGACAATGGTCTGCCCCTTCATGCACCAGGTACTGAGTACAGTTCTCTTGGTTGTGGGGAAAATGCCACTAAAATATCTATATAGGTTAAATCATGTCAAAGTATAACTATTTTCATGTATTAGCCTGCATATCTCTATCAGACTTAATTAACCTTGAACCACCAGTATTGACTGGCTGTTAAAACAAAATAACTTTAAACTTAAGTTAAAACTACACTTTAATGTAATTTAACCTGATTACCATTCATCGTTATCACAAAGTCAAAATTGTTTAAGTGAAATATCACTTTAAACAAATGTCATATTCTCCCTGAACCAAACATAAATTTAAAGAGAGTGTTTACATTTCTGGTGCTGAGTACTAACCAGTAAGTAGTTTGTAGGATGTTTTTTATTTTCATGAGAATAATTGCAAAACTCTTTGTTAATGTGATAAAATGTTGTGGCAATTTCATATAGCATTAGCTTAGTATGCTAGACCTTTCTGAAAGGTCCTTTGACAACAAATAGGACATATTGAAGATAAAGTTAGTTTTTTCATCATAGCAATGCAGAACTCCTTATTTGACATACAGTAAGATGATTTTGCATAGTATTGCTTCAGTATATCCATGTGTTATCTGGAACTTTCCTGATATATTTCTTAAGCTGAATTCTGAGAGACTATTACTTTACTTGAAAGCAATATTTTTCAACTTGGCAAAAACACAGAGGGTGTACTTTGCAGTATTGTTTTCTGTCCAGTTTTTTTCAATCATATGTCATCAAAACTCGGATGAAAGACTTCAATGCAATATGCTTGATGTCATGTTCTTCATAAAATTTAACCCAGCAGTGCCTGTAAATTCGTATCATGGCAGACTGCACAATCTCCGTTCTAGCATACACTGTGGCAGTAGAGATTATCAGCTTTATTGTCAAGATGGAATTCTCAGGCAAGGTTGACACAGAGGCAATTCCAATATAACTGAAGAAGTCTGCCAATGCTTTAGGAAGATAGCATTACAGACACGATTCAGAGAGATTTAGGGCTTAAGGAGGGTGTGGTACGAGCTGTAGACTGCATGGAGAGGTCATTGTTTCGTGATGATTCCCTGGTTGATAGATGATGTATGAGATACCTCTAGCAGTATAGTGCCATAGATGATTGCAACTATGTGTCATGGAGGGCAGAGAGCATGCAGGTTTTCAAACTTAGAGTGTATCTGTACATGAGGGAAGTTAACACTTTATACTATAGCCCTTGTACTGGCTTATAAGACTTTTAAAAGGGAAAAGAAAGATAATTGATTTAAAATTAATTTGTAAAAACTAAAAAGTGGGACTGGATTTTAGATGAGGAGCAGTGCTGGATTTTAAAGTTGCAACCCTGTTGAAGCTGTTCTCTCAGTGTGCCATAGGCCCTGTTATTGTTAGTCAATACAGAGCACCTTGGACAGAAGATTGAGGGTACTTGACCCCTAGCCCTTTGTCTGAGATGCCACTTGATTCTTGATCACAGAGCCCTGGTGCTCAACATTGCCATCAGATGGCAGAGTCTGTCTCATTTTTATTCTTTCACAGCTACAAGAAATATGAGAATTTTGGTATGAAGTGTGGGTGGGTGGGATCATTTCTAGGTCATCGAGGTCATCTCACTAATGCACCATTTCTGAAGGCCTAGCATTTTGGAAGGAAGTTATTTCTTCCAGATTCTTCATTGGCTTTGCAGCCTGTTCAGCACTTAGGAAGCTTTCAAATATAAGATCCTCAACACCTTTTCTGCATTCCAGGCACTGCATCCAGTCCACAAGAGGCACCAAGCCAACCGATTGCCCCTGCTGGTCCTCAAGGGTTTAGGAAACACTTCTTGAGGGGCAAGCTGGACTGTGACAACCAGCCACCAGACCCTGACCGCCTTTTCCAGCGTTGTTTCATGGCTACTGTTACAACCATTAACGTAGAGGGTCCCACATAGACTGGCAGACTGATACTTGATGGGATGTGACCTCAATATAATTGTTTTACATTTTTATATTATTGTTAATGTGTGGTTTGAGGAGTAATGTAAATTACTTCTCATCTGTGATTGTGTGATATGTGGTTCAAAGCATCAAAGTAACACGTAAGTGCTCTTGTTCCTGTATATCAACATACAATATATGTCCATCATGATCTGTACTGAGAGAATTAACCTTTACTGAGTTGCTTTAGTTTGTGTTGTATCAGTGCAAACTGATACAAAACCAATTGTGAAAATGATTGTAAAATGAGTTCTACTTGATGCCAAAAATAGAATGATTGCAGAATTACAAGATGCTTATGAAAAGAACAGTCCAGATGCTATGCTTTTAGAACGTATATTCTTTTTGAAACAAAAAAGGAAATAAGTAGACTGCATCCTTTGCGTTCACAGTTAGAATCACTGAGGACAAACTGGTTATGTTCTTGAGTTAATTGATGAATTGGCAGCAAAGAAGTTCCGTCACTGAACCAGAGAGACAGAGTGAGACAAATTTGACTGTCTGCCTACCACTACCTGAAACTGGGGGAAGTGAGTTCACCCTGTCCACACAGACTTGTGGATTTCCTGGAATCAGATTTTATAACCTGTGCCTGTTCTGGTGGGTACTCACTTAACCAGCAGCTTCTTGGTGGAATGTGTTGTTGCAGTGCTTTTGCTATTATCAAGACAAGAGGAGCTGAATAACATGTTTATGTTGAAAATTTCTTAAAAGGTATATCCTTCCTAAAATATATTTCATATATCTACATGAATTATGAACCATGAGATGAACAAGTCCCCCAAACCTGAAAAACAAGAGACTTGAGACAAAGCTGAAAGGTGCTTGGATGAATAGCCTGACTAAGTTATTGTATTATCATTGTATTAAACAGTCTAGATTGATTTTCATATAATATCTTATCAGTTTCCAAAAAAGCATAATGAAAAAAATAATACTGCATAATAGTCTCTGTAGACACTGATGCTGACAATATGCAGCTATACCTATCTGTGAAAACCAGCCACTCGAGAATGTCTTGCTGACAAATGATGTCTTAATGAAGACAAATCTAAAATAGTAATAATTGTTACATATAGAATATTTGGACCTTGGAGCTCTACCAGCTGATATAAAGCCAGCGCAGTTCTGTTTCATTCAGTTAAGAATCACATTAAGCTGTTTTAATTGTTCAGCAACCTGGGGTCCGTTCCAGAAAGCGGGTTTAGTGAAAACTCTCACTGGCTTTTCCATTCCAGAAAGAGAGGTAACTTAGAGGTAACTTCAAACTCTGAGTCAGTTACCATGGCAACTGATTCTGTGAACCTAACCTGCTCGCTGGCAGGTTTTCTTTAACAAACCCTGAGTTTCTCCCTGTCTCCTCCCTCCTGCTTAGCCTGAAGCAGCTGTCTGAAGCAGCTGTTATAACATTGGCGATGCAGAACACATCGGGAAAGCAACTGTGTGTAAAGCCGTACGAAAAGTGTCCCTTGCACACAATTCATTTGGTCTTCTTTATTTCCTACAAATGTAACAGTATTTTTATATTGTTCCAACAATTAACACATTTCACCTGTGTGGTAACTTGCGTTCCAGTAATTCAATTTCTAGATCTGCCTTTCTAATCTGCCGCCCCGAGTAGGCTACACCATTTCTTGGTTACTTTTTGCCATCTTCTTGATGAGATGCAGTTTATACAACTTTGTTGTCAAACTCCAAATTCCACACAAGAACATGAAGAAATGTGAAAGGGGAGAGAGCTATATCAGTAGACGAGCATTCTGTTTCGGTATACTTTACACCACTATAAGATCTCTGGAGTATCGAGTGCTTACAATTGCAAGGAGTTCTGTTGTGGCAGGAGGCTCAACGAGGCAGATAACACTATTGCTGTAGAAAAAGTTCTTGAGTCTGAGGTTCGTCTTATTTGAATATATATTTATTACAGAAGGGATCTCGAGAGGAAGAGGTGTACACCACTCGTAGGCAGCATACATTTCTTCAAAGAATCGAGGGTTTGCACTGGTCTTTACGCACCATTCAAGGACGTGACAGAATGCAGATATAGGAACAGGTGACACAAAAGGAGATAGAAGGACCGTGAAAACACCACGTGTCCTTGTTGAGAACATCCATAGTCTAAACAGGGCCACGGAGACAAGGGCCTCTGGGAAGGTGAAGTTACGGCCCAAAGGTTACAGAGAGGAGACCATTCTACTCACACAGCATGAAACAGTATATTCACAAGAGAAAGTCAGTACATCTGTAGTCCATATATGCACATGTGTGGATGTGTAGGTTCAATTTTCCACGACAACTATCAGTAACTATTTGGGAAAATGAAAGATAGATAGAGACCCTCCACCTGTTTTGCGGGCCTCTGCCTTCTTTCTGTTGGTTGAGTAGAACTCAAATGTTAATCTACTCAGGATATTAGGCGAGAGGACATTTATGTGTGTTGAAACAGCATTATGTTGGGGGTTAACGCTACTACACGTTGAAATAGCCACTGAATGATATTTACTTTGGTTTTAATCATATTTGACATATTAAACAAAGTGAGGTACAATCGTGAGCCTATAGGCCTAAGCCAAATATGCCTTACTTGTTTGAAGTATGTTTTTATATTTCATTTTCAGCTGCTTCCAAGTGCGCTTTGAGCCCGTGGGATTGCCCCTAAATGAAAATAAAATTTTATTCAATACCATCCCACCACTTTTTCACCTGTAAAAAGTGTGGTTAAATGTTAACTGAATACACTACTGCATTCAAACTTACTCAGGCAGCAATTCTCTCCCATGCCAATTCTATCTCCTTTGCAGTGTTGCTTTTCTTTTTGAAAATGTGTTCATACTCGCCACAAGCACGTATTAACACTTCTAACTCCAGTGGGGTGACGTAGGACGACCTTTTTTTTCTCGCTGGTTGCCATGGTGAATCGTAGTATCGGACCTTCATTGATGATGGCTTTTTATTGTAGTCACGCACGCACTTAACTCAGCGTTAACATACTCAGAGTTGATTGATCTAACTCAGATCAGCTATTCTGGAACCGAAAACTCTTGAGTTTCCTATCTCGGGGTTAATCAACTCAGAGTTCAGGGTTAGACTCAGAGTTTGTTGAACCTGCTTTCTGGAACGGACCCCTGGTGTTTAACTCTTATTTTTCCTCTCACCTAGGCTACTGAAACTCTCTTTTAACCTCCTATGAGTCTGAATGCATCCTGGGCACGGACCTTTTGGTCATTTCTAACTAGACTTAAGACTAAAAGAGACCGTGCCTTCTCCAAGGAGATCAGATAAAGAGCTATTTCTGTAGATGCACTTTCATGTAATGATTTCTCTTTTCACTGTTGTTCCTCTATATTGGCTTGTTTCCCTAACCAGGATCCATGGTCTGCTTGTTTCTGTGTCTATTGTTTGTCTTGTTTGTGGAGCTCTTTGAAATGTTGTTTTAGAAAAGAGCTATACAAAGTTCTTATTGTTATTATTATGTCGTTGTTATGCTTGTTGAAGGAAGACATATTTAATTATTTTTAAAATAAACAAATAAACAAATCTATCTTATTTCATTGATTTTAATGTGTTATTAATTCCTACATATAATTTTAATTAATCCATAAATGTACTGCTCTTGTTAAAATTTCATTTAATTAAAAGTAATTAGAAAAAAATATGTACAATTAAATTTACACATACTGTCCTGTCTGCGCATGGGCAGACACCGTCATTTTACATGAGGCGGGAATTTCTTTCCACTCTTGAGGATTTGTGTTAGTAGCTCATGTGTGCTGTATATCTAAGGCTCTCCATTAACAGTAAGTAAACAATTCATAGCCATGGGTGTATTATATTTTACTTAAACAGGGTTCTGTTTACACTTTTAAAAAAATAAGTAGTTAGCTATCAGTTGTGTGTTTTGATAGATTAACATTAGCTAACGTTACAGCAGCTAACGTTAGCTTAACGTTAGTTGTGTAATTAGTATGGTAACATTAAAAGCTAACTTGATGTTGCTCTCAAGTTAAATGCGTGATGAATTATTTGTCTTGTTAGGCTTTTTTTATTAGTTTGTGGCCATTGTCACAAGTCTACCAGTGTTAATTGACTAACTGCAGTCAAGCTAGCTGTCGCTCACAACTCCAGCCGCCCCTAAATTTTGGAGTGCACGCCTATTTTCACCTATGGAATATCGTAATAAGTACAAACAACGACGTATCTTCAAACACTTGACTGACATCAAACATATGGCCTCATGGCCTTCCATACTCACCTTTATGGCAAATGCATTGAAACGGCCCAGAGCGAGCTGACAGGGACAGTTAGCGACTTTTTTCTTTCAGATTTCTCACTTTCCAAAGAGTTGCAGTATGACACTCTTACCTGAAGAGAGTCTATGAACTCTTAATTCTACCCGAGCACAGCGAATACAATACAATTTATCAAACTGAGTCGTACTTTGCGAAGTTAGCGCAAGGATACACATACGACTACGTCCGGTTTTCAAAATAAGGTGTTAACACAGGGTATATATAAAAAACTTATAACGTTATGGAAAGTACATCAATTGGATTATACAGGAAGCATAAAGCACTTGGGGTGCTGTAAAAACACATTGCTCCATAAGTTCTGACAATGACTGATATGGTTGTGTTCAGGACAACCTTGACTACACACTAACTCTAAATCAAGCATGCTGTATCAATTTAGAGAATTTACAAATTAAAAGTCCCACATTTGTACCTTCAAACTTACTTTGACTTTAAATTTGAAATTATCTAAATTGATACAGTAAAAATGCTTGATTTTGGGTTAGTATGTAGTCACAGTTGCCCTGAACACAAATATATCAGCCACTGTCAGAAATTATGGAGCAATGTGTTTTACAGCACCCCAAGTTTCAGACTTAGTCATTTCAACGTACAAATGTGGGACTTTAACTTTGAACTTTGACTTTAACTTTTAACTTTAGAAATTCTCTAAAAAAAATTCTCTAAAATAAAAATGCTTGATTTTGGGTTAGTGTGTAGTCAGGGTTGTCCTGAACTCAAATATATCAGCCAGCAATGAATAAAACCCCCTTAGTAACTGATCATACTGCAGTAATTCATTCTGGCCACTTGAGGGCAGAGGAACTCCAGAGCAAGCTGAGAACAGAATATCTAACATTAAAAAAAAGTATAAAGTTGATATGGTGAATGCGTTAGAAGACGGTTGCCTATTTCCTGTACATTTCCAGCTGATACAGAGCAACATTAGCATTCATTTGGAGTGGTGTTTGTTGTCCACCGGAGTCCAATATTCACTCTCCTTTTAGCTCTGTTTTTTGGTCTCTACCAACTTCCGAGAAAAATATGTCTTTAGGCGCTCGAGGTTCCGCTTTCTTCAGTTTGTCTGATGAAAACTGCTGTCTGCTGCTGCTGGAATTGGGGTTTTCACATTACACCTGGATATTTGACCCATTGTAAACTTAAAAAAATATTACCAAGGTTTAAATGACCATATAGCCTACAGGTCTAGTTTTGATTTCTTGCCATTACCCTAGATTAATAGGAATACTTTGGCTAGAACACACAGTACACCAATACACATGCTATCAAAGACTTAGAATGTATCCTTGATTGATACAGTAGCTACACAATATCATTACATCAATGGCTGAACACAGTGCTTTTTGTGTATAACAGAAAAATGCTGAATTCCAGCGTGTAACAACAATCTCACTTGAAACAACCTTCATGACTCAGTTGGACAGCCATTTACCCCAGCTGACATCTGTTTTCCTGAAGAAAGGAGGTGTTTCTGTCCAGAAACTAGCCAAACATCGTGCAATCTTGCAAGAGTTAAATATGTGTGTACACTGTTGTATTGTCATTGTGTAATTGTCATATACACTGTGGAGCAACTTTATGAAATGTGCATCACTACTGTGCTTATGCACAGTATGAAAGGATCATTCTTGTTTTTTTATGTTTTAGCCCATTGATGACAAACATTACTGCTGACCATTTTCCAAAGCATCAATTTTAGAAAATGTATTTTTACTTTATAAAGGAGCCATAAGTTTGAGAATATTTGTATAAAAATTAACAACTTGCTAGACAGTGTTGCAAGTAGGTACCATTTTATAAACACCCTGTTAGAGCATTCTTGACTGCACTGACATCCAATAATTAATAGACAGTTGCAAAACAGTATGGTTTTGTCAAGCTTCGTGGTGATGAAATGAAATCCAGAAGAGTAAAACAAACGATAAGGCTGGCTTTATTCTTATTTTTCTTATTGTCCAATGAAAAGACCAAAACCAATAATCTGTTAGTCCATCTCTCAATCCTTTGACTTCTGACACTCAGCCCCAAGCTCATTGATTCCTACTGAACACCTCACAAATATATAGTTTCATTCAGAAAAATATACAATATGACCAGACTTAACGATTAATAGGTATGTGGGCAAAATTAACATTTTTTGATACAGTAAAGTATATCATTAAAATGAAATATATTGCATAAATACATGTTTTCTTTTTTCTCTGTTACAACATTTCTTGGTTACTTTTTGCCATCTTCTTGATGAGATAAGTTTGTACAACTCCTTTGTACAACTGGGAAAATATAAGGATGGCATTAAATTCTACAGTTCTAATAAGTACCTGGCATTTTACTGAACATCTCACTGTGTCAATCTGTGCTGTGGAGGTTGATGGACCCCCCTCCTGGTAATGCCCTGCTCTGTTAAAAAAGATATGAATGTGCAGGTTGTTTGTCCATTCATTATTTATTCTCATCACTTCAGTGTAAATGTCAAACTCCAAATTCCACACAAGAATGTTAAGAAATGTGAAAGGGGAGAGAGCTATCAGTAGCTACCATACATAATATTAAGATGTATACCTTTGTAGGCCTCTGAATCCCCCCCTGTGACAGCAGACAACATGTCTTCTTCACCATCATCCTGTGATGAAGACGAGCATTCTGTTTTGGTATACTTTAAACTACAAGATCTCTGGAGTATTGAGTACTTACAACTGCAAGGAGTTCTGTTGTGGCAAGAGGCTCAACGAG
>CABFOQ010053073.1:0-13114 GCA_900660455.1 Gephyroberyx darwinii
TCATAGGGGAAGATTTCAACCACTACCCCTTGTAACTCTGCTCCGAGGGGCAAGTCGAAAAGCGAGGGGCACTCGAAAATGAGGGGTAGGGGTAAAAATGAGAAATGGGATTGGGCCTTGGTATCTCAAAAATAAGTTTGTATCTCAAAATAATGAGAAACTTTCTCAAAATAATGACTTATCTCGAAATAATGACTTGGTATCTCAAAATAATGACTTAGTATCTCAAAATAATGACAAAGTTTCTCAAAATAATGAGAAACTTTCTCAAAATAATGACTTAGTATCTCAAAATAATGAGAAACTTTCTCAAAATAATGACTCACTTATCTCGAAATAATGACTTAGTATCTCAAAATAATGACTCACTTATCTCGAAATAATGACTTAGTATCTCAAAATAATGACAAAGTTTCTCAAAATAATGAGAAACTTTCTCAAAATAATGACTTACTATCTCGAAATAATGACTTAGTATCTCAGAATAATGACTTAGTATCTCAAAACAATGACTTAGTATCTCAGAATAATGAGTTAGTATCTCAAAATAATGAGAAAATTTCTCAATATTTTACCCTATTTTGACTAGGCCTACCATCACAAAGTCACGTTTCTGTCATTGCTATTGGAAGAGATGGGCAAGCATGGTTTTGGAGCACTGATGTAGAGCAAGCTACTTGTAGATATTGTTGTGCTCTCAACACCAAGCTAAACCTAGAAAAGGTTAAATTTCCTGAAGAAAATTTGTGTGCTTGCTTCAGCTTAAAAATGTTTTTTGATACTGTGTTAAGAAATCGTAGTAGTAGAAGTAGAAAAAGCATAAGTAATAGCAGCACCAGCAGTAGTAGCAGTATTAGCTGAATTTGTAGTAGCAGAAGTAGTAGTAGCTGAAGTATTAGCAGAAGTAGTAATGGTAGAAGTAGTAGTAGATATAGTAGCAGGAGTAGTAACAGCAGTAGTAGTAGCAAAAGTAGTAGCAGTAGTAGTAGTAGTAGTAGTAGTTGAATTATTAGCAGAAATAGTAGTAGTAGTAGTAGTAGTAATAGTATTGAAAAATATAATAGAAATCATAGTATTAAACATATTGAAAGTATTAAAAGTATGAATAGTTGTAATGATTATTTGTATGGAAACTTTCCCCATCAAATCATATTTGTAGGCATATTTCATGTCCAGCTTGGTGTTTTCTATTCATTCATCCATCAGTAAACCACAAACTGAGTCTCTGGTCTCTAGACATTGTGAAAGACAGCCAGGGTCACATTTGACAGTCTCTGACTCCATCTAGTGGCTTGTAGACACAGAGCTGTTCTCAAAGCGAAAGTGAAACATATCTTTTTATAATGCATTCCTATGGGGCCAAAAAATTGCAAATAAAATTCAATTGCAGAAAAGTGTCATTATTACTATAAAGTTCCTCATTATAATGACTTACAGGATATTTTTTTCATCACATTGGCGTAAATGGGCTTCCATATATCAAACCATTTTAGCCAATGTTCAATCATTTTGACACCAGGGTGGCAGTAGCAATATCACATATCAGAAGCTATATCTAAAAAAACCTGGGAAGAATTCAGGACCAAAGTTCCCTCTAAGTTTTGTGACATATGTCTAATAATTTAACACATTCACCAAATACTACATTGTTGTCAGTCATAAATCATTGCTCCACTTTGTCACCAGCAACTTAGTTGATTTAAGGGGGATTGGAAGTTTTGGTGGCAAATGGTATTAGATGGAAGGACTTTGCCATAGCTTAGGGTTTAGTGAATGGACACCTCTATATGGGGATCAGTGCCCCGACTCAGCAACACTCCATTTTTTTGACATGACCTATAGAGCTCTGCTCATATGTGGTGCAGTTCAATAGCTGAAATAAAATATCAGGCAAAGCTAAGTTCATTCCAATCAGCACAGCAGGGTACACTCACTGGCAGGCTGCCATAGTAATTGGGAATCATAGTGCTAAGCAAGAGTTATAAAGGTATATTTTCAAAGGTGTAGAGCAGCCCCTGTGGGTGTAATGAGAAAACAACAGAGAAAGAGAGAGAGAGAGAAGCAGGGTGAGAAAGGGTAATGAGAGGACAGAAACACACACAGAGAAACAGTAGAGAAACAGTGAAACAGTGAAAAAGAGAGTGTGCATGAGAAAGAAAGAAATCCAGAGAGACAACAAGAGAGAGTCAGTGTCTTATGTGGCCGGAGGCTCGGCCCTAAACTTCACACTCAGACCCAGCTAAGGCTTTTAAAATATATCTTTCTTTCATAAAGACCTCTTTTATATCCTTGGGTCTGCCTCCCCAAGACGTTTCCCAGTGATCAACTCTCAGGAGTAATTTTGTTGCACTGAACTCCTCCTAGAGAAAAAAGGTATTATACAGAAAAGTTGTTTCAGTGGCCACCAGTAGAACTACTGGGCAGCTCCCAGTGACCAACAATAGCAAACGGTAATGGTACTGGACAGCTTCCTGTGGCTGACTTTTGAAGATGGTGGTTCAGACTATGAGCAGCTCCCAGTATGAAGGTGTGGAACTGTGTGAATAAAAAGCAATTCAGTCTCTGAATGATGGTGCTTCATCAATTTTCACTGGATAAATAAAGGTTAAAAAATTCTCGTCCTTGGTTTTACCAGTTGGATGTGGGCTGATAGACTGGTTTTGCCAACTAGTTGTCTGACTGTGTATTTTGGGTCAATGTGCTGGTGGAGGACCCATGGCCTTGGATTGACACCCAGTTTTTTGACACTGGATATCACATTTCGCTCCAAAATGCCTTGGTAATCTTCTGATTTCATAATACATTCAAGACGTCCAGTACCTGAGGAAGCAAAGCAACCCCACACCATTATGGAACCTCAATTGTATTTGAGGGTGGGGTAGGGTGGTCCTTTCTTTAAAAGCTTAATTTCATCATCTGTAAACAAAGGACTGATCTGCATTGTCAAAGAGCTCTAATTTGGTTTCATTGGTCCACAGAACATTTTACCAGAAGGATTTAGGATTGTTCTCATGGGTTTTGGCAAAGATAAATCAATCCTTCTTGTGTTTCTCTCTCAACAATGGGGTCTTCTGTGGCCTATGACCGTAAAGCCCATCTCGGTTCAGTGTCTAGCGTATGGTACAGGATGAAACCATTCTCTAGGTCAGCTTTGACATCTTTGGATATCAAGCAAGGTGTTTTTCCAATGGCTCGCACCAACCTTTGATGATAACTGAGATCTATTTTCCTCTTATCACCACGTCCAGGGAGATTCTTAACAATGCAAAACAACCATAGAAGTAGATCTGATTGTTTTATCAATTTAAAATGTATAATTGGTTCATTTATAAAATGTGGTTTTCCTCCAACAAAATTGATTTGAATTGTTCAAAAATCATGGCCATGGCCACTTTTCAATTTTGAAATCATATTTTTTTTTTTATTGTTTTTTAATTCTTATTGTTTGATCATCTATCTATCTATCTATCTATCTACCTACAACCCATCAAAACTGATGAATCTCTCCCTTTCTCTATCTCTCCCTTCCTCTGGCCTCCAGGTCCTGACGTGGAAGCCAAGCCAGTGTACATCTCAGCTCCTATTAACTTGGCGCAGTTCTTGTCCTGCTGCCTCGCAGTAACAAGGTCCTGGGTTTGATTCCCGCCTGGGGCGCTGTTGACTCTGCGGTGCCCAGGTGGGTTATCTCCCGGCCTTTCTGTGTGGAGTTTGCATGTTCACGTGGGTCTCCTCCGATAAAAAAGAATCCCATCTAAAAACATGCAACATCCTGCAATGCCAATAAATGAATCTTCATATATTTTGGTCAATTTGTGCTATGGGATAGTAAATATCTTATTTATTGCACCTTTGATGATTAAATTGCTCTCTGTGGCCTAATGAGTTTCTATTTGGGGGGCTGTAACATGAAAATGTTTGTGAACCCCTGCCATATATTCCCTATTGTACACATCTTGCAGAAACCTTACATACAGTAGCCTTTTTTCCTTTTTTTTTCATTGATATTCTTCTTTTTCAGGGTGGATTCGCAACAGAGTTTTATAAGGCCTTCTCTGGGAAGCTGATTCCACTCCTTAAAATATTCAATGAAGCAATCAAACACTTACTCTAGGTCAAGCATACATTTCTTTAATTTTGAAAAAAGATTAGGAGCTCCCTCTAGTGTGGAAGCTATCACCCAATCTCCTTTCTCTCCAGAAATTAAATTGCTCGCTAAGGTCCAAGCTCACTGACTGGAGCTGGCCCTACCCAATATCATTTCGATAGATCAGACGGTTTATTGAAAAAAATATTTTTTATGTACTAACAATAATTACTTTCCTTCTGGGAGAGGAACAAGACAGGGGTGGCCATGGCCACTGAGCCACTAGCCATAGCATTAAGGTCCAACAAGAACATTACAGGCAGCACTAGAGGTGGTGCCATACCAAAAGTTTCCCTTTACACAGATGACCAATTATTGTTTATTTCTAATCCCAAGAACTCAATTCCTGGCTAAAAGTGTTTCAGGCTACAAGCTAAATCTGGATAAGAGCAAACTTCAATTAAGCCAGTCAATCTTGCTTGGAGAGTTGACCAGTTGCCTTTTAAAGCAATACAAAATAAATTAAGATATTTAGGAATTCACATAAACTCTTTTAAAAATTTTGTGAAATCATTCTTCTATGAAAGTATCATTTTAAAATGTATTGGGAATAAACAGAACACACGGCTCTTTGGGTGGTATCTTTGTCTTGTACCCCATATTCACTACATTCTCAATTACTAACCTCACTGGTAAACCTAGCACTCAAACCTACTAAATGTCATTGTTAACAACAGTCTTAAAATTTGGCATCAAGACAATCTGTTTAACATTTGCCTCCTTTGACCAGCTAACTGAAGCAGCTAATTGACTGATTGTTAAAGGTTATTCCTTGTCTTAATGGTGCTATAACTGAAACATGCAAGTTCCTGTTGGCACTGAAATCACCAAACCAAGACGCCTTACAGGAAGCATTGCCAAACAAATTAGTTGTGGACCTGGATAAAAAAAACGTAGCAGCTCATTTTGTACAGTCCACCACTCCTCCATTTAGTTCAGTTGTTGTTCAGACCAAACATCAGAATGGGGAAGAAATGTGATCTAAGTGACTTTGACCGTGGAGTGATTGTTGGTGCCAGACGGGGTGGTTTGAGTATCTCAGAAACTGCTGATCTCCTGGGATTTTCATGCACAACTAGAGTTTACAGAGAATGGTACAAAAAACGCAACAGCAGTTCTGTGCATGAAAACGCCTTGTTAGTGAGAGAGGTCATAGAAGAATGACTAGATACAGAAGAGCATCACTGAATGCACAAAACGTCGAACCTT
Organism: Gephyroberyx darwinii; assembly: GCA_900660455.1. Taxonomy (NCBI): domain Eukaryota; kingdom Metazoa; phylum Chordata; class Actinopteri; order Trachichthyiformes; family Trachichthyidae; genus Gephyroberyx; species Gephyroberyx darwinii. The sequence goes on from CABFOQ010053073.1 coordinate 5,354, forward strand.
GAAGTGGATACAGCAGCAGAAGACCACATCAGAAAAACTGGTCTGACAAATCTCGATTTGATATGTTTGTCCATATTTGGCCCTAAATCTGATACATATCTGATCCATGGCATGCGACCGCAGTGATCACCGTCGTCACAAATCTGCGTCCGTATGACCGGAAAAACATGGAAGACAACTTTTATTACTTATCTTAGTTGTGTTATTCTATGTTGTTGTTGTTCTATGTTACTTGGCTGCAGTGACTAAAAAATTTCCCCTCAGGGATTAATAATGTACCTACCTACCATGACAGACTGTCCATTCCCTGTGGAAGTCATTGCATACTAGAAACCTTTGACTACGCATGATAGATGACAATTTTATCATTCAACCTTAATTTGTACAAATACTTTTGGTACTCTAAAATATAGGACCTGTGTAGAAAAAGATGTGGCTAAAATATCCCCAAAATTTGATATCCAAAATTATAGTAATAAAAAAAAGTAATAAAAAGCCAAAACATCAAATTGTCTAAATATAATAGAGCTAATTTTTCACTAACATTACTCTATATTCTGACAACTGCATTGTTGCACTACCCATTACCAATTTGAGCTACTTGGTGAACCCCATACTCAGAAACTGGGGCTCATTTACACACACACACACACTCTCTCTCTCTCTCTCTCTCTCTCTCTCTCTCTCTCTCTCTCTCTCTCTCGCACACAGTTGTAATACCCTCACAATATGAAACCTGTTATTAAGGCAGTAATCAGGACCACTAAATGAAATGTAATAGGATTATTTATCAGGACCAAATGAAGTGACTGTGTAATAGGATTATATTTGTCTGACAGTAAAACTAGCCCTGTGGTCCCTTATCAGCTATCACACAGATCTGTGAGATCTGTGGAAAAACAATATTACATCTTCAACACTGTAGGCCATACACATTACAGAGGCAGACATGAAGATAATGAGATGAGAAATCTCCACCACTGTAGGGTACATGACTACATCCCCATCTATTCAGCCCTGTGGTCCCTAATATTCAGTATGCAAGGCATTGAGTTGCATCGGTTTTGCACAACCTACTCAAATTTCATTTTGGCACTATATTTACACCGGTTACAGCAGTCATATCAACATCTACTCAACATCAAAATGTTTGCTGGGATGTTTCAATAGCCTCAAGCCTTAAAAAGCCTTCTTTAACCTGTCTGCTCCCTTTCGTCTCCTTCTCCCGTTCATGATAGAAGTGAATTTATTAGGTGAATCCAATAAATATATCAGCTGTCACACAGATGCACAGATAAATAAAATAATATTTTTGCAGTTTTGTCACAACGGCTGGCTTCATCATGGAGGTTCAATGGTGAAAAAGCTGTGTGCAAATAATATCAAAATTTTCAACAACCAGGCTACAAAAATAAAGATATGTGAAAAAGATTGTTGTGGTGTGGTTGTAGGTCTATGTTATAAGTAAAAGTTAATAGTTTGATATGGTAGATTTGTTTTCAAACTTTTGGTTACTGTGGTTAGAGGTTACCGTGACACAGTAAAAAGTCTTTAGTCCAAGTCTCCAAAATAGTGAGTTGTAGCTTGAGAAGAGTCAGGTCAGTTAACCTGAACAAAGAGAAGCTGCCAACAGAAAGGTGCAGGAAGCTTATTGATGGTTACAAGACATTTATAAGCAGTCATCTTTGCCAAACGCCTGTGCAACTCAGTATTAGAAAAGGGTGCCAATAATCTTTTCAATTTTGAAACTGTACAAGAATATTTGTATTCTTTGATTCGTTTTGATCATGTGCTGTTTAATAAATGACAAGACTAGTAATGCCAGGTGGTTCCAGACAGTGGACTGGTACTTTTAAGATGACTAGTGGTGTCAATTTATTGGTCAATTTATTTTGATTTCTTTCTTGTTTAGTGAAAGGGGAAAATGCAAACTTTATAGATACTTCTTAAAATTATGCATACATTTATTTATATTTTTATAGTTTCATGAAAATAGAAAATAATTTAACTTGTTAACCTTTCCTATGCCTAGTTAGTGTGGGACCCTGTCTACACAATGTCTTGCTCTTATAGCCCCCATACCCCAGAGTCTGGCAATAATAATAATAATAATAATAAATAAATTCAACCTATAGCCAGTTCATGAAAGCTTTAACATTTGTTCTTCTAAACACTCGATGTTGGGTCTGTCCTAAGAAAAATCCTCTGCCGCACAGGAAGTGATGTGTTTTACGTTTTTGGTTTCTCAGGAGTATATGGAAGAGAAACTGGGTAGTTAGCATGAGCAGTGATAGCAACCATGGCTGAACAAACAAAGAAAACCTACAGAAACTCAAACTTCATCAACAGAAGAAACAGAAGGTCAATAACACAACTGTCAGTCTTTCTTGCACTTTTTTTTTAAATCATTTTTTATTCACCAATATGTTTATCTGTTGCACTCGGGGTGGCTACAGGCACCGTTGGAGCTTTAGGCCGGGTTCAGACTGGAATGCGAATGGCCACGAAGCGCCGGCAGTTTGCTTTCGGTGCAAACAGCCTGATTGATGATGGCGCTGGCTGTCCAGCCTATATGTATACATATTTGTCAGTTGTGTCTAAACTTTTACAGTCTAGTGTTTAAACAGAGAGCGAGAGAGTCACAAATGCTTCATAATCATAACACTGTGCTGGAAGTGCTTCAGAACAGGTGGAGAACTTTGGCAAATCACTGTTGACCACTTCCAATATCATTTCTCTGGGCAGGAGTTACCATCCCGTCCAGAATTTCAGGAGTGCTTTGACTTGTGCACTGGATGTTATGATAAAAAAAAGATTAATGAGCATCAAAAAATGTATACAGGTTTGAAAGGAGTTTTTAGGCCCTCTATATTACTCAAGGGTAAGTCCATAGATAGATTTTGAGTACTGTGATTATTCTGATGTATGATTCCCTCTGTGACAGAGGGCTCTGTCAGTTGCCGCGGGCATCACTTATAGGTTCAACCCTACACATCATTTCACATAACACTTTGCCACTTTTCTAAGTCCGGGGGTGCACACTCAGGCCACAGTGAAGGTTTATCCAGTCACACACTCGCACACAGACACTCACACACAAGCTCTAATTCCCCGTTATCATAATAGCGCTATGGTGAAGAAGCACACACTTTTGAGTTTTGTACTTTACTACTTATTAATTACTTACTTATTTCCTATGTATATCTCACTGCGGAGAAGTGATGGGATCCTGTTTGGCAACTCGCTACTTCTGGATGCAAGGATCCAAGCCGAGGCTATGCAACATGGGTTGGCTTTGTAGTGCCTTTGTAGTGCTATAGTGTGCATGCGCACAAATGCCATAGGATTGGCAATACTATTATTTAATTGTGTATATGGATAGTAAATGGTTGAAATGTGTAGCCTTGGTATTGTTTGTTTTTGATATTAATTGCATTATGTAAATGCGTAATGATTTTCAGATTTCTTCTGGTCAAATGCATAAATTATTATAAGGTATATTATATGAGAAATAATAATTGCATTTGGTTTGTTCCGATGGCAGGGGTCACGGGTATAAGGTAATCTCTAAACCAGGTGAGAGGGAAGTGTGGTATGGCTGTGTAGGTAGCAGCATCCCCAGAACTGGTGTACAGCCTGTGAGTAGTGAACCTCTAGATTGGGTTTTCTTTTGGTTTATGGTTTTTGTAAATATTTAATTTTTCTTAATTCTCACAATTTTGGCTGAACTATTTTGTTTTGTACTTTTTCTTTTTGTAAATAAATCTTCTTGCATGGATGTTCTGTTGTGGCGGAGCCAATTATTTCTTCAAAAAGGACTCAACAACACCAACACGGTCATCTCTGCCTAACACCCTCCCAGTCGTACAATTATATAATGATAGAGATGTTCTAATATATAATTATGAATATCTGTAATGATTTGCAGAGGTCTGTTAAAATACAGGTCGAGGCCAGTTTCCTAACCTGGTTGGAAGATATAGTACTTTGAAATACAAGGTAATCATGTGCTGGAGTTGTATGCTTAGAGTAGTGGACAGCCATCCTAGAGTACTCCCAACACAAAGTCAAAACCGTCGAGTAATACAATGGACCAGAGTAAAAAACTACAAATTGCATTAAAACAACTGATAACCATTCTCAATGAAACTCTGAAGGTATTCCTGCCACTCTGCATGTCTTCCAAAGAGTATTCTTTCTCTTCTTCCTCCATGCCGTGCCACACAATCCTTTGTAGAAATGACATGAAAAAATGTGCTTGTGTTGGAAAAAGGTTCCAAGAAATATATTTCGATTAATTTCAAAAGTGTGGATGGGATATTTACCTGAGAACTGGGAGCAGCCTCCGAATCCCTTGGGAAGAATACAGGAATGATGTCTTCTCTTTCCATCAGAAGCGACCACACCCTGGTCTCCTTAAACCCTTTTTCAGCTTTCAGCTTTATTTCACAGCTTTTTTGTGCAATAACCTACAACCCCAAAACAGAAAACAGCATGAAATGAGCACATATGGAATAATTAAAAGAAAAGTTGTATGGAAAAGTGACTCCCGGGAGTGCACAACAGCACAATCAATAATAAACAAATCACTTAATGTAGCTCATGTAGTTTTAATTTTATTGAACCTAAGAAAATCAATGTCCACATCTTCGATTGGTTTTATTGACACAAAGCAGGTCCAAGGACACAACAAGGACACTTACCTCTTCCTCCTCTGTAAATTCAATCACCTTCAAGCTGGAAACAAAAAGTAACGTAAGTAAGTAAAGTATAAAAATAACATGGAAAGTGCAATTTTGTGATAAGAGGTATTTCCCCCCAAGGCAACACTAGACTCTTACAGTTGAGTACTGGTCCCTAATGCATGTCTTCATATAACTGCATAAATCATCATGGGCTATCAATACATAGATATATTTCAAAACAATAGTAAAAACATGATAAAAAGATAATGGAAATGGCGCTAACCACATTTCATACCAACTGAATGGTGCTGCAGATATCAAGATCTTGTATTTGCTGCTAGACGATATTGAGCTAGTTAGTTTAATAAACTACGTAGACGTAGTTTTATGTAGACTTACCTTGGGGTTCTCAGGCTTCGTTCTGATATGAACTCGGGCCTGGGACAGCTTCACTAGTAACGGTCTGCTGTAACTGTCTTTGAGGTCGAGGAGGTGTATGTATAATCGTAAAATGTATAATCTGATTGGTACTTGCTGTATTGTTGCTTTGGTCTGAATATGCAAGCAACCAATGATCATGACCGACCCTGCCCCATTCGTGTTGATCGACAGATGGCCACGACGTTATTAAAAAATACATTATGTGAAATAAAATGTGACATTATGAAATGAAGAGTTTCATGGGAACACTTGGAATGTGCCATTTGGAAATAAAACCTGCAATTATGAAATAAAAATTAAATGTATTTGTCTTATTGTGAAAATGACAATTATGAAAAATGTCCTAATAATGAGTTGAGCATTATTTAATTATTTATTAATTTCACACTTTATTGACCAATTTATATATATTCCTGTATTTATTCATATGATTATTTATTTCAAAAAAGCATATTTTTTTTATTTTGGCACAATTGGTATTCCATAAGTTGTCCCCCAGGATGCTTTTATTGATTTGTAAGCAATTAAAACAACTACACTACTTACTTTGACCAAAAATTGTGGGAGGTCTATACATACATAATTAGTTTTACATTTTCTGAAGTGATGAACTACAGTATATAAATTCCACTAGCTAGCAGTGTACAAAATATTCCTGTCATGTTGGCCGACATCCTGCAATTTTTAAAGTTTCAAAGTTGGGACACAATGCAGACAGGTTCATCGCCCAATGCACACTCTTATCCTAGCAACCAATTATTGTATGTCAATAAACAACCAATTGATAAGAAATACACATTGTTTTTAATGAACATAAAGAACGAAGACACATAACAATAATGCACACAATATTTATATTCCTGTAGACTATGTGCTATGAAATTAAGGGAATTAAAATGTAATTAAATATTTTGTAGGGATACATGCAATAGTATAGAGTATAAAGAATGCCCATTTACTTTCCTGTCAAGATTAAGATTTTACAAACATTTGAACATGTGTGAAACCACCGAGTTTTGGAGAGTTTTCAGCCATCACTAACAAATGTAGAGTATTACATTAGTAGGTAGTTTTCATTTCAAGCTCATGCAATGGGGGTTGATTGACATGTGGGAGACAAGGGCGGGACTTGCCTCTGTTTGGGCAGTGGGGCCACTAGTCCAGCTCATCGTTACGCCTCAGTTTCTTGAATCATTACCGCTATTGTACGTGAAGATTCAAGCTTGGCCGGCCGCTATCGGCAGCACTGTCTATGGCAGGTATGTATGTAGTTTGTCCTACTAAAAATCTATTTGGATTACATACCTGGTAGCTGCAGCAACAGAGCATAAGCTAACAACAGCAGCTCTGTGAGAAAGACCTACTCACAAAACACAAAACACTGGACTGTGACTCAGGTTAGTTCAAAATGCAGCTACAACTAATAGTTATCAAGGCATTACTACTATATTGTCTTCTTTTACGAGGTCACTGTTAAGTACAGCACAGTCTATGAAGCTATACTTTTAACAACAAAAAAATCACTACGCAAACTGCACTGCTAACCCACACAAAGATAAGGTCAGGTGATTATTGATTACTGATCATTCCAAGAATCAAAATTCTTACAGGCAGCAGGGCTTTCTAATATAGAATAGTGTGTCCTCTAAGGATAGGGTACTATCAGGCAGTCTCAGTGTCTGCCTACCCACCTCCCCGATCCCAAATTTCTCTCTTTCCCCACACATCTCCCCCATTTCTCTTGTATCACAGTCTCTATATAAAAACAGTGGACTATGGGACACCTGTATGTGACTGACACGCTAAATGACACCGAGTTGAAATTGAATAATGCTTTTGCTGACAGTTTTCAGTGGTCAAGTATATACAGTGATTAAGTGAAGATAACTGGCACTAGATCAGGTTTAAAAGTTTGAGAACCTTATTATTATTATCTAATTTATTATTATGTTATTGTGTAAGTTTGCACTTTTTATCTTACATAATGTGACGGCTCCTGCCGCATGTGTGTGTATGTGCTGTATTAGTTATTGATGTCTTTGAGGTGCAGAGGAGCTGATTGCAGTAGCCGCTGTGATCTGGAGCACCTGGGCCCAGTGCTCTACCGGATATATAAGTGCGCACTCACACTAGGACCGGTTGGCTTGAACCATGCCGGAGCACGATTGCCCCCCCTCCCCACTCCTCCACTGGCCTGCGCTCACACTGCGCTAAACATTCCGTGCCCGGGCACACTTACGTCATCACGATGCAACTTCTTGTGTTGAAGAAAAGCGCTTTTGCACAGCACAGTGGAGTTCATAATTTTACTTTGTGGCTTATTTGGAGTCGCTTTGGGTGCGGTGACACACGACCCTCTCACATGACTTGATTTATCGATTATGCAGCGCAGCGATTTTCAGTTAATCGTGCTGCACGTATAAGAAGATTTTTACGGAGGCAGCTGACGTTGACGGAGGAATTTGTGGCTTTACTCCCGACTACAATTCACGTTCATCAATAAATCATCGATTTTATGGGACAGTCGCATCACTGACATGTTCGGGATCCATGCTCCGGCACGATTAGCGATCACACTAGCCCGAATCCAAGTGAACCGTGCCGGAGCACACCTCTTCAAGCGGGTCCGGGCACG
>CABFOQ010053075.1:4936-14956 GCA_900660455.1 Gephyroberyx darwinii
AAGACTACAGCAGGTGACTTCACTGATTAACAGACCTTGAACCAGAGAGGAGGGACTAATCAGTGAAATCACCTGCTGTAGTCTTTGGTTGGAGAGAAAACCTGCATACTCTCGGCCCTCCATGGCACATGATTGCCCACCCCTGGCTTATATGCTTCACTTATTTGTCTTAGCTCTTGTTTATTTGATTCACTTATTTGTCTCGTGTTTAATTAAAAAGTAGGTAGCTAACTTATTGCACTTTTACCTTAGCACTGGTTCTGCTCTTAGATGCTTGTTTAGGAAGGAATTGCACTTACGATTTCTGGTGACTAGTAGTTCTCTTGCCTACCTATGTTGAATGCACTTCTTGTAAGTCGCTTTGGATAAAAGTGTCTGCTAAATGCCTGTAATGTAATGTAACTGTATTTGTGTGCACTAATTAGAAACTGAGGTGGTACTCGTAGGCAGAGCGATTCATGCAATGTTTTAACAACAGACTGTGATGAAGAAAGAGCTCAGAATTTCACTAACAAACCAGGATCCTAGTAGTTCAAGGGTTTTTCTTTGATCATAGTACTGACAAGCCTATCTGTCCATTAATGCCTACATTTTGCTTTACAGTACATTCAAAATCTGATGATCAGTGAATGAAATGTCACAAGGCCAAATGTAGTGAAAATGTGTTGAAAAAATGTTGGAAAAAAAATTGGAAGTTGTGACTTCAAAGATGAATAATTATTCATAAAATGGGTTTATAGCACACATAATGAAGCTCTATTGTCATCATGCAAGGGATTATGGTTTCTATCCCTTTTAGTGTATGTGAACATATGAAGTCATTCAGAGTTACTCCCTAGGATTATGGCCTCATGTCACACTTGTTTACACTCATTATTGCTATTTACCCACTACAGGCATCTGCCCCAAAGCAAAGCATGCTTCGCAACCATCTCTTCACAAAAACCTCAAACAATCCAGTGAAATGCAGTGTATACATAATGACGTTGATCTTGGGGAAATTAAATTCAAATGACCAGATGTCCCCAAAACAGCTGAGAATTCAATTTCCTTTTCTTCAACAACAAAAAAGAAGCATATGTGATTCCAAAATAGCAACACCACAGGCAGTAACTATGCAACCTTATTTCAGTGCTAATATCTGGAGGTTATGTGCTGAAATTGGAGCTTGAATTCCCTATCAGGAGATTAGGCAGCCAGAGATGTTAGTAGACTCATGAAATGGTAAGGAAACTCCTGTAATACCACAGAAAAACCTGATCAGTACCACTTGATAATACTATAGGACTGTCATTGCACATGACCAATTGTTTGTTGTTTTTTTGTTGTAAAGGAAAATATATGTCCATCTCTTGTTCTTTCATTTATTCTATCCTTTCTGTCTGTCTCACTCACTCTTTCAATACTCCTTGTTCTATCTAAGGTGTACTTCAAGCGTGATGGGGAGTTGATAGAAGTGATCTCCTACACTCACCCCTCTACCACCGAGGAGGGAGGCGGCTCAGCAGGGGTGAGAGGAGCCAGGCCGCTTATCAGCAGGGACCTGGATGACACTAAGCTGCAGAGGTCCCTCTCCCTCTTGGACCCCGAGGGGCGATCAGCCCGTCTGTACACAGAGAGCCCCCAGCGCGTTCACACTCAGGGCCAGCAGGCGCATGAGCCCAGCCCTGCAACGGAAGTCATCCCGGAGACGGTGGTGAGCCGAGAATTCCCCCGCTGGGTGCAGAGCACAGACCCTCTGTACTACTTCAGCCACACTCACATCCCCCAGAGTGATGGCTCTGTGCTGGTGCAGGCCCGACTCACCTGGACCCTCAACCCTCAGCTTGACAACGATGCCCTGTTCAGCTGCGAGGTCAAGCACCCAGCACTGTCCATGCCCATGCAGACAGAGATCACTCTGGGTGAGTTGGACATAGTGGAACACCTTGTTTTTCTACACTCTCCTCGCATCTCCACTTCTCTTTTCTCATCTGTGCTCCACCCTCCCAAACACAAACACACAACACCCTTTTCTCATTTCTTCTCCCTTCTAATCTCCTGCTGTCTCCTTGCATCCCCTTGCTTCACTTGGGAACTGACTGGGCCCCCTTATGTCTCCCTTGCAAATGTATTCAGAACAACACTGATTTTCATTTGATGCTGCTTAATTGTGTTACAGCCGAGCAGATTGCAAGTTTTGTGGGAATGCAAAACTCAAAGTGACTGACAGGGTAATTCATCGAGCTGTCTGTTGCTAGATTGAGTTAACTCACTACCGTTATTGAAAAAGTCAACCTGAATTAGAGAAGTCAATTGAGAATTTAGACACACTGACCAATGTTATATCATTGGAAAGACGGACTCAGTGATGCTCCCCTTATTCTAACTCCAATGAGCACCTCCCTTAAGCTCTTCACTCTTACGGCTTAGTGTTTGATACAGAAGATGGCCTCTAACTTTCATCACATTTCTTTCAAGGAGAGAAACACAGTGGCAGTGGGATTATTTGTTTGCTGAACTGTTGAGTATCAAAGCAGAAGAAAGACGTGATGCAGATATTGAATTCAGAATCAAGGAGTGTTACTTTTCGGGAAAAGTCAGTATTATGCTTTCATAGTAAGTGATCCAAGAGAGACACAATCTCTCTTCTTTCTGTCTTTTTTTTTGGAATCTGAAACAAAAATGGCTTCCAGCGTATCTCATTAACACTTCAGAGACACTATGTTGGCATGGTCCTCCTGGAGACAAACCATGCAGAGCTGACATGATAGACAGAGACATTACCTTCCATGAGGTGCTGGTTGAAGGCAGAGGGAGACGCAGAATGAAGAGACTGCAGCTGGTACAAGATTGCTTGCTGCGCTGTCTCACTCTCAGTATCTCAGAGTTCTTTCATCTCATTTTATCTCATCCTCTTCCTACACTGATGAGCATCCGTGGTCATGCCGAGCGGATGGACATGGAATGAGCCATCTCCATTAAGATGTGGAAAGCCTTTCATAATTTTGGAGTCAACCTCAAAGAAACAACAAGGAAGAAAGAAAAACCTTCAGCAAACAAGGCAAACAGCAGGTTTGCACTTTTAAGAGATTGACTCACCATGAATTGGGACCAACTGTTAAAAAACAGGTATGTCTGTGCAGACTTGACTACATAAAAGGTCTATTCAAAAATGCAATAAATCCATTTCAGACAAAAAAAAACCAATACTACAAGTTAAAGTTATCTCCCACTGCCATTTGGGAACGCCAAAGTACGAAGTTGCTTAGTGCAGCTTTAAGCCGTATATTTTGTTTTTTCTCTTTCACCATTAATGCCCATGAAAAGTCTAAACCCACCAATGTATTTGCCACAGTCAGAAGCTACTACTGTCCATTCTACTACAGGATTGCCCTACTTCCAGGAAGTCATAGGCTCCTGTTGTTTTAAAATACATAAAACAGCTTGCAGAGACATACTGCTGCCAAGCCCTGATCCAGCCATGGGAGGCTTTCATCGTATGAGTTTTTCACTTCTCCAAAGGGTTCATTCTGCTCCCTCTCCTGTTCACAAACAAACTTTTAGACTTTGTTAAAGACAAGTATACCCCAAATTACCAATGTAACGAAATCAAGGACGACACGTGTCAAATTCTTCGCTGTTACTTTGCTTCTGAGCAATATGTTCACTGCTGCCACCAGTGGTCGAAAGGTTCCCTTCTTCACGTTTTTTGATGTCAGTATTTTGATGTAGTTTGGACAAATATATGATGATATATCAATCAGTGCTACATTTGGAAAAACCTTTCTTAAAGTCCTTGGGCCGCTGATAAATCAGATTGTCTGTCATATCTCTAGGCTATTAGAAAAGCAATTGCAGTCTACTTTCCGATCACCAGTGGCAGCAGCGGGCATTCTGTCAGAATGGAACTACTTTTGATATAATGAACTGCAATGATTATGCACCGCAATGATGTTGGTAGGTAGGGCAAATCTGCACTATAGCAACTGCACACTTTAGTGATCGAACTGCTTGAATTTTTTTTTGAGTTTGAGGGTTTTGTTATCTGGAAATGAAGAAAGTGATGTCAGTAAACTGCACACTCGTCGGACCTGAATTTCCTCTACTTAAGTGGGGGTGGAGATTCATCATGTTCAGAGATGATTTCCTACCAGTGTCTACACCTGTCACTAGAAATTAATTTGCACAAATAGGGCAAAGGGGACTCAATTTTCTCTGTTGCAGCCTCAGTTTCTGATTCAGGCCAATAGTGCAGTGCCTAGTGCAGCTTTAATCATCTCTAAAACACATAGGATCCAATCTGTAAAAGTGTTTGTGCTTTTGTCAACCAAGGCCTTCAATTACTTACAGTACCTACCCTCCTTTAAAAGATACCCAGTAATTTTGATTCTATGCTATCAATCATTTGGTAGTGTCACTTTTTTCAAATGGGGAATATCTCGTTTTGGAACAAACCCCTTCAAACTGCCATAACTGTCACTGACTAATTTCACATCCAAGTAGATGGAACTACCATACATCACATGCAAGACTGAGACAGTATTTGTTGATGATATAATGGCATGAGCCGTCTTTTCTAGACAACGCGTTGCAGTAAGAATTTATCAGCTCTTTGCTTCTTTCACATGTTGACGCTAAAACACATGACACACCCAGAGGGGAATGGGCCCTGTGAAATGTCAGAGGCTCTAATATTTTGACAAGGATTTTTCTCCACTGTGTTTGAAGTCATTAATTTATCACTAGCTTTGTTCTTTAAAGAGATGGAAAGAGAATCTCCAGACGTTCTTTTTTTCTCCACCACCCAGTGAACAGAAAATGTGCATTTGTTGATTCTAATTGTATCACACTTGAAATTCAAAGCATTCACAGACTTGCTTGAGGCTTGATCCATCTTGGAATGGCAGAGTATGAAAAGTAATGGTGTTGTGATGCAGGTCAGAGGTTATGTGCAACGGAGAGAGGCCTTCATTTGTTTTGGCTCATATCACACCGAAAAACACTGAACAAATCTTTAGAGCAATCGAGCAGTGTTTAACTCTAATCTGATGTGACTGCATAAAACAGCTTAACTAAGGACTCCCGTCGCTCAGATAGCTCAACCATTCAGATTATGCAGCTATAACCGGCTAATTGCGCTTGGGATCTGTCTTACTGTATATACACACGCTCTCCTGGTTCTCTCAGGTGTGTTTGATCAGGAAATGAAAAGGAGGTTTTTGCAGTGCCCATAAGTAATAAATCTTTCAGAGATTTAATATTGCCACATGAGACGGAGCGACAATCTGACAGCCGACCAATGTTGTATTACACTTCATGAATATTCATGCGTGGCTCCGTGCTCGCCGTACCAATGGATTCGGGCCGACACCGGGCCTCAGGACCATCTATGAAAGTGCTGCGTCCCTGTGAGATCCAAACCCGGGCTATTCTCTGCTTCCAGATTGTATTCATGAACACAGCACGTCTTAATAATTAAAACCAGTTCTTTGCCCTGGATTTACACGGACGAAGGTGTTTATTATTCAGCAGCATCAGATCAGTGGTGGAATTCTCATTTCATACACTGTACAGCAGCGAGAAAAGATCCAGGCTTCCTCACATCTACCGATTTCTTCGCCAGACCGTGATAACCAAAGAGCAGATGCTCAGTTTCAGGAAGCCGTCTGTGCAAGATGTGTGTGTGTGTTTGAGGGGGGGACTTGTGTGTGTATGCAAGTGTGTATTTGTATGTGTGTCTGTCTGTGCGTATGTGTCTTTGTGTGCCCGTATGAATATATTTTTGCTGTGTGTGTCTGTGTTGTGTGTTTCCATGTTCACCTGCGGCTCAATTCCACATTCATCACTCTCTCTCATCTTCCCTGCTATGGGTAGCCTAGTCTAGCCTCTGGGTTGAATCTATGAAAAACATTAGACAGTGTTGAATTCACGGTGATACAATGATCCAGCAGCCACATTTACATTCAGTTGCGTGCCTCTCCAGTTTTTTCCTTTTCTGCGAAACCAGTCACCCAGCTAATGCGGCAGGTTCCCTTCGCCTGCGTAAGATGTATTTGCAGCCACGCAAGTCTGTTATGTAGTTGGGCAGACCTGCTGGTGTCTTGGCTCGGTATTAAAGCACACCTGATGCAGGGTACGCAGTTGTTTTTCTGGAGGGCATGTTTGTTCTATGACCCCTCCTGAAGCGATTACAGTTCCTTGTTGTAAATTGGAGAGGTTGGGTCGCAGGTGACAGCCTTATGGGACCATGTCTCATTTTCCCTGTGAGGCCATCACCCTCAGAGAGTGCTGCGTTATGTCCGTCACATGCTGTCCTAATCAAAGGTGGTGACGTAGGACGCCAACTGTCGCTGTTGGAGCCAATCCCAGAAATCAGTCATCATCTTGCCCGGCCATATGCCTTGCAAGCTCTGTGTGACGCCATGACACCAATATTTAAAAATACCGTTCCGTTAGTGTGTGGGAGGCGGAAGGATCGCACTTTGCACCGTCAAAGCCAAAAGTAGCCTGTGAAATGCCATCCATCCTCAGCATGGAATGAAGAACACTAAGCCACGTCAAACTGCTCACATTATGTCTTTGCTTAGTTTGCCAATATAAATATTCCAATATTTTCCTGTTATCAACTCAAAAAATGAATGGATCTTTTTATTATTATCTCAGGCCAGTGTCTCTTCACAGAACTATTCACTATTTTGGACTACGCTAAACTACAATACACTGATTGTGCAACAAATGAGATGGTTTTCGGAATCAATTCATGCACAACAGCAAGTTGTCTGCTGTCTTTGTGTTGCCCAACAACTCCATGTAATGCAACACACCCACACGAATACAACAGTGTGGATGCACTGAGAAAAATATGGAGTTTTGTCTGTTTTCTGAAGGCCTCCTAGACCTGATATATGTGAGCAATGCACATCTTCAATCCCCTTTACAAATGTGACAAGAGAACTCCTTATCCATTACGATGATGCAGGCTTGGAGTCAGTGGCTGCCTAAGAAAAGGCAGTGCTTCATTAGCCACCGTGGACAGTGTGTGGCTTGATTAATAGCTACAAACTGAGGTCATTTATCTGTTTATTTATTTATCCTTTAGTTTAACTCATCAATGAAAACAAGCATGCAATGATTTATATTGAGAGTTTGAACTGAATTAATTGGAAAACTCCTGAGGTGAACTTGTACAGGAATTATTGATAGGATGCCCTTAGCTTAAGTCTCCTAGTGTGTGCTGCTTAGTCCATTGTCTAACATATGGAATCACTCAGCATGTGATGCAGTTATCTTTACGGGAGTTGTTAATCAACTCAAACAATGCAGAACCTGCTCATGTAGGCCCGATTTAACCCCCCGCGCTCCCAGGAATTCATGGGACCTCAACAGTATTACTCTTCCGTGATATTCTACAGTATATTGTAAAGTTGAGCCATAAAGAAATTACTTTTTACCTTTTTATAACATTATGCAAATCACTCAATTTATCTTTGTACCACATACACAGGACAATCACTGGCCCCTTTCAATTGCAGAATATTAGAATATCCTCCCCTCCCTCTCCCGCCTGAACCTCTTTGTTTTAGAGAGTCCAAATGAAAGCCATCTGGGGGCTGCTGTCCACACCAAGACAAGGGAATTAGCTCCCTGAGTGTTCCTTATCTCACTGCCTCCACACTCCACCCGGTGCACTCCCATTCTCCTCTAGTAATGAGTATCTACCCAATTTAGTTCCTTTTCTCTCCAAGGGGGAATAAATCCAGCACAGTCCTTTGATTGAAAGAACTAGCAGGTCCCTCGCCTCTCGCCCCGTGACTGTAATTGACAGGAAATTGTATTTGTCTCTCCCCTTGTGACAAAACAGGTGTCCAGTAGGATTTCCTCTCCATGGTCAGTAGGATGACAGTTTCTTTCTCTCTTTGTTTCTTTTCTGTTTTCAGCGGCTCCCAAGGGCCCTAAACTCTTGATGTCCCCCAGTCGGGCAAAGGTAGGGGACACGGTGCGCATCACTGTGCAAGGATTCCAGGTAGGATCTCCTGGGGTAAGTGCATGGGGTTTTATGAAACCAGATGGCTAAGTTCAGTCTGGGATAGGAGGAGACTGCCACACCGCCTCCCATGCAGTTAAGCATGTCTAGTTTCCTGCTATGGTGACCATTCTTACTGGGCAAGAAATATACTATAGACATCTTCCCTCAGTCTGATACAAAACATTTATTTTCTGGGATATTTTATGAACTAACTGTTCAATGAAATTACATCCTTACTTTTTAAACGGGCATATTGAACATTTTGGTGATAAGTATACAGGTTGTAAAATACAGAAAAGGAAAATAGGTTGTTTCCTATTTGTGCTATGCAAAGCCTCAGGGTATGAAACTCCTTCAATGCAAAATGGATAACCTCACACACATCTATTTGTTTATAAATAACTGAAGTCCGTGTTGTTCTTTTGTTTTATTATTGCCCATGTCTATCATTCTAAGCCAACAGGCATGCATGCCATCATTTTCTACGTGCAGAATTCTTGCCACATAATCCCAGAGAGGAAGTGGATGGGAAAAGCAAAGAGATAGTCTTTGTCATCCCCTGCCAAAAAAGACCATGTCCCTAGCGTGAATGGCCTGTGGATGATCTCGATCTCTGTGACAGGAATGACACATTGAAGCCAGTCAGGTGGAGAGGATGGGGCTAATCCTGATAGGACATGCTAATGGACCACAGCACAAATCGCCTTTGTTGCTTCTCAGTCACTGCTTCAGGAATCTCTGACAATGATAAGGGGGATGTGTTATGTGATTCTATTCCCATTTCTATTTCCCATTGCGATCCATTTCAACGTAAAATTAATGCACTGTGCTTTTTTTGGTTTAGTGCACCAGACTATATAGACTGCACAGATGTATATGTGTATATTTCTGCCCACTGACTTCAGGATTGTATAGTGTTCAGAATGGTTATTATAAACAGCCTTGACTGGCATACAGCAAATCAGGCCCTTCAGCAGGAGCTGGCATCAGTGCATGGAGATTGATCATAAAGCAAATCTCCCCTATCCTTCACTGGACCAAGGCTCTGGGGTTTCACTAGTAGATAAGATAGTGTGTTAAGACGCATAATTCTGCTCCTTCTGTTCTCATAGTACGATAAAAAAGATACCAGTATCCCCTCCGGTTTATTGTTTCAGGAATTTATTATAGATGATCATCCTACAGTGTGCACTCCTTTGTTTGGTCCTCACATGCATGTGAGATCAAATAAGCCACTGATAGGTTCATTGGCAAAGAGATTTTTAATTTGGGCTCTGATAGGCCGTCGGGGATATGTGACAGGAAGGTCTCACTTGGACCTTTCAGTGTTTTTTATCTTAATGTGACCTTTTGCACGGAGCCTGTCTCAATCTACCAGCTCATTTCACTACTGCCATGTGAATTCGGAGCTTGGATAACTCCTATTAACACATTTATTATGAAAGGTTAGACAATTCATACCAGCCTAGTCACAAGAATGGCACACCAGTGCATCAAGGAAGGCTTTCATTCTATTAAACACTTTCAGCAACTCATAAAGAGCTGCAAGGGCATTTTCACACCAACCATGGCTAGAGTGGTCATTTACTCCTTTCCGTTGGTTCGAACTCGGTGGGCATCAGATCACCTGAATGATCTGAAAAATGCAAACAAAGTAAATTAACTCTAGGTGTAATCACTCCCCAAGACTCAAGGTCCTCCATATTCTTCCCAAAGTGACGTGAGGTCATACTTTTGATGTTTTAAAGAAAACTGAAGCAACTATTACTGAATTTTCACTTTGGACCTTCAGTCATTACAGTTTTCTTTAGGAATAGATAAGTCGTTCTTTTTTGGCATAGTGTGGTCTATGGCCCATTATTCTTTTATCATGTGTCAAATGTCCCCGACAATGTGCCCTTTCCTTTGGAAAACGTCTGAAGGCCATAAAACTCTTTTTGTACTGAAAGCCCTCTCTGAAGACATGCATTCCAGATGCCTTCACTCAGACTGTACCAAGCGGATAGAGGAGA
>CABFOQ010053077.1:0-18893 GCA_900660455.1 Gephyroberyx darwinii
GTGACTGTGTGAGTGTGTGCGCCAGGGTGAGAGACTGGCGGGATGGATGGAGGCGCGTCGGCGGAGGGAGACGGCGCAACACGACAGCCAACATCGGGTCGGGTTTATGGCGTGAATAAAACGGCCCCGCTGGCCACTAACTCTGCTCCTGTCTCTTGGTCTCTGTCTGTCACGGCCCCCGATACGGTGGCAAGTTGCCACAATCATTTTTAAAACACAGGGTATGGTTTGTTTATAACATAATTTAGTTTGTCTTACTGTTAAATCAGGATTGAACAGTGCATGGAAGTACTATACATCGGTGAGGATGCAATGCCACACTCATGCCATACAGTATTTACTGACAGGTCGATTCAAATGTGAAGAATTTTGGCTTCCAGTGTTTTCATGGTTATTGTAACAACCTCCAATATTATTTCTGTTTTGGAAGATGCAAAACAGCCAGATGTTGACCTTTTGAAGAACTTTATTCAAAAGCAAGGCCCAAAAAGGCAAATACTGAAGCCAGTTGTGTTTGTGTCTGACATTCAATCCCCTTGGGAAACATCATGCTGTAAAAACTCAAATAAAGGAGAATTTCGGCATTTTTAAACCTGGGCTCTACTAATCCAAAATTGTCATTGATACTGCAAATTTGGTCCAAAAACTTTAGCAATTGCTCCGTTAGATCCGGCAGTCATGAAATGGGCTCAATGGCTGCAATGTAATCAGCAGGGGCAAGTCCGCACGATCAAACTACGTCCACTAAAAGTGCTTGTTTTTGCCACTGACTGGCGCATATTTTTAATCGTGTGTCTGACAAGTGTCTCGACAACATTACGGAAAGGATCTCTACAGAAATTCACCGTTGTTTATCCAGAAAACCAAAGTCTCGTTCAAGGAGAAGTCTCGCTCTGAAATCTTGTGAGAGGGAGAGTTGCAGGAAGAGGACGGAATGAAAGTTTTTTTTATTGTTTTATGGGGTTTTTAACATACAAAACACAAGAAAATAGAAACAGAAGACCTACATATACTTACAAGCTCACAAACACACACTCAAGTCCCCCCTCCCCACCCCTCCAAAATCACAACAAAATCAAGCAGGCAGATGAAAACATGAAGGCACAGCTGAAAAAGTCATCCATAAACATTTATAACAAAGCACCAATTTTTTTCAATAGTTCTGACCAGCAAGTAATATTTTGTGCCATGGAGCCATGCAGTCGAGCTGTGGACAGCTCCAGCTGTGCAATCTCCCGAAAAGAAAAGAGCCATTCCCCCACCGACAGCACATTCCAGTGACAAGCTATCATCCTCTTAGCAGCTGTAAAACCAGCTAACAAATAGTGCCTTTCATTTGTGGTCAATTCCAAAGAATGGGTGTCATTGAGTAGTAGCAAAGACTGTGTGTGGGGGATGGCTCTCCCAATAATATTAGACAAAATACTTAAAACGTTTTTCCAAAATCTGTTAACCTCCTGGTACTGTCAAACCATATGTATAAAAGTACCAATGATATTGTCTCCACAAAAGTCACAATGTGTACTATCTCTAAAACCTGTGAATTTGATTTGATGGTCTGGATTTCTTGATGACAGGGATACATTTGACCATATCGTGTGCCAATTCAAATCTGTTGAAGCATTAAAATCTCTCTTCCAGAGTCTTAGATATAAGATATAAGAGAACCTAGATATAAATTTATAAATGTCAGAGACAATACCATTAGTTTTACCTTTGGTGCCAAGTATCACATGCAGGGGGTGATTTTCCAAATCAGTGCCCCATAGGACACCTTGAGCACCTTGTGCATTTCTGCACACAACTGTAGGTACAAAAAAAAGAAAAAAGAAGTGCCTGGGAGGTTGTAGGACCTTTGTAAGTCTTGGAATTCCTGGAGACCTTGTTGCCCCACAATGTCTTGGAGAGTATAAACACCTTTGTCACCCCACCATGGAAAGAAAATTGGCTTCCCGTCTATCAAAAGAGAATGGTTATGGAAAATTGGGGATTGACGAAAGAATTTGTTACAGATTTTAGCCAACTGCTGGACTTTATGCCATACAGTAAAGAGATATGATATAATTGTCCCAAAATCTCGTTTCGCTATCTCATGGAGCATGTTGGAATATATCAAATTTGGTAGATTATATGGATATGTCAATTGTTCTTCAATGGGGGACCATGATACAGAAGTCTCTGGATTCAACCAGGTAGTAAGTGGACGCAGAGCAAAACACCATGAGTACCATTCGAAATTAGGCAGGTTGACACCTCCTGATAATTTATGCCTTTGCAAAGTAGAAGTTTTGATTCTGGCTTTTTTCTTGTTCCATAGATAAGTGCTGATAACAGAATGCAACTTCTTCCAGTAGCCGTCCGGTGGGGCTAACGGTATCATTGAACTGAAAAAATTAATACGAGGCAATAGATTCATCTTAATGACTGAAAGTCTAGACTGAAAGGAGGTAGGGAGTGAACCCCCTCTCTTTAAATCACCATCTATGTCATTGACTTTATTGTAGTTGTTATTAATTAGCGTATCAAGGGAAGGATAAATAGAAACCCCTAAATATTTGAAATTGCGAACAACAGGAATACTAAGAGAAGGCATCTGCCCACTTGATTTACCCAATGGCATTAATGCTGATTTTGCCCAGTTAATTTTATACCCAGAAGTATTACTAAAGGCCTCAAAGATTGTAAGGAGATGTGAAAGCAATTTGAAGGGATTTTTGGTAAAGATTAGAAAATCGTCTGCATACAGAGAAATGTGATGCAGTGTGTCATGTATGATAATTGGTTCAAGAACCTCCGACTGTCGTATTGCTTGAGTAAGAGGCTCCAAAGAAAGAGAAAATAATAGTGGAAATAAGGGACAGCCGTGGCGAGAGGACCTGGAAACTGAAAACCTAGATGAGCAAATATTGCCTGTTACCACTACTGCGGAAGGATTAGCATATAATATCTTAATCATAGAAATAAAGCCTTCACTGAAGCCCATGTGTTGGAGCACAGACCATAGATAGCACCATTCTAGCCAGTCAAATGCCTTCTCGGCATCTAGTGAAAGAATGGCATTGTGGTTTTCTGACCTTGATGTTGAATCTATAATATGAAGCAAGCGACAGACACTATCATAAGCTAGCCTGGATTTAATGAACCCAGTTCGGTTGTGATGGACCAGTTGAGGCATGTACTGCTCCAGCCGGTTTGCCAAGACCTTGGCGTAAAGTTTAACTTCACAGTTCAGGAGACTTAAAGGCCTGTAAGAGGAGCAGTCAATTGGAGGCTTGTCCTTCTTTAGAAAAAAGAGAAGTAACAGCAATATTAGAGCTGGTGGAACCTCTACTGATAGAACAATTAAGCATATTCAACAGCAGAGGGCCAAAGCTGGGGCCAAAAAGAAAAATAGAATTCTGGAGGTATTGATTGAATGGCTTTTTTAAGCTCTTCCAAAGTGATAGGCTTCTCTAATGAACACACGGCATCTGGGGGCAGCTTAGGTAAATGTAGAGATTCTACAAATTTACTACAGATTTTTTCATCATGAACAACCTCCGACGTATACAACTCTTGATTGAATAGTTGAAAAGTGCTATTGATCTGTATAGGATCAGAGGTTAGATTCCCCTCTTTGGTCCTAATTGCTGAAATATTAGCTAAATTATCAGTCGTCCTTAACTTAAGAGCAAAAAGGTGACTGGGTCAAGTATTGTTCATGTAGTGGTTCTGCCTGGTATGATGAATAATATATTATGCTTTCTGTCTTAACAGGCCATTAAGTTCATCCAATAATTTCCGTCACCTGCACATGTTTTCTGGTGTAATGTTATTTAACATGCTTTGTTCTAATGTTGCAATTTCAGTTTCCAGCAACTCAATACGATGTTTCCTAGCTTTATTAAGATTTGATGCAAATGATATTATTTCTAATGCAACCTTTGACTGCGTCCCATAGCACTCGAGGGTCATCAACTGATGCACTGTTGATGTTAATGAATTCATTCAGTTCAGCTTCAAGTTCTTGTTCATGAGTCATTCTGAAGTAGGGTGGTATTAAATGGCCAGCAGGGAGCCCTAGGTTGACCAGTTGTTAGTAAAAAAGTACACAGCCCTATGCTCAGATAATGAAGTTGGAATCATATCGGTGCTACGGATGTCACTCAAACGATTTTTGGAAGCAAAAATGGTGTGAGTTGCAAGGCAGGCATGATCTCAGGAAGCTTCTCCCGAAGAAATGTCAGCTGACTCAAACAGTCATAAAGAGAATTTCTCCTACAAACGCAGGGTGTCTTCAGTTACTGGTTGGTCAAGTCATTGAGTATTTCTGCACATTTTGGTCTGCCAGAAGCATTCCATAGGGCTGAACACTTTGCCATGATGAACGATTCAGTCTGGAGAGAGTTGGATTGTCTTTAATTGCCCTTTTGGCATCAGTGGTTGACATGGTAGAATGATGGCACACTCTGACACTCCTTCTCCCTCTGGATCTATTATTACAAATGAAAGTTCCTGTTCCTGCTCAACTGCGATATTGAACTCTTAAAATGCTTTTGAGAAATTAGATGCATTGTCAGTTACAGTAGCCACAATAGTGCCAGTTGTGGGTCCATATTCTGAATGGATTTCCTCCAGTAGTTCTGCAATGCAATTGTAGGTATGTGGACTGGGGAAATGTCTGCAAGCAAGAGCAGCTGATTCACGTTCTAGCATGTCTATTTGTATCCAATGTACAGTGACTCCCATATAACTTAATTTTTTAGTTGACCAGATATCTGCAGTGGTGCAAACATGTTGTATGCACTTAAGTCTCTCCTTCAAATTTGCTGTTTTATTATTATATATAAGTCTTCATCAATTCTTCTCCCAAGTGTCGTTCTGGACATAACTTTAGCACCCTGGCAAGGTCCCTGTACCAAGTCTATAAATTACTTTTGCTCAACAGTGGACAACAGGCCTTTAGTGACAAAGGATGTGATGAGAGAGTCAATTTTATTTTGTGTCACTGGAACACATTCAAAGAGATTAGTTTGTTTGTATGACTTCCTGTTTTTTTTTGCTTTCCCCACTGGCAAATTCCTTTTTGTGGTCTTCAAATTCCTTTATTTTGTCATGGTGCTGTAAAAGTGGGTTTTAAAATTTGATGTCGCTGCAAGAGAGCCACATATTATGACTTTTTGTTAGTGCACAGGTGACACTCAACCTCTACCTTTCCGTTTGGGATCTGCTTCTCTATTTGGAAGTATTTCCCGTGCACATTTGAGCATTGGTGTGGCTTCTTCTTCTGCAGATGTGGCAGATGATGGGCCAGCCTGGCCAGACTCTGATGCTTCATTGCCATTCATCCCCTGAGATGACTTTGCTACCTAAAGAAAAATGTATGAAGATAAATTGATTAAATTGATTAGGCCTACCAGTTGCAACTTAAAAGCAACAGCATTCAAGAAACACTAACAACTCACATAATAGACTAAAACACAGCCATTTATGTGTTACTTAAGAGTCAATTCACTTTGAATTGTATTAATTCTCTATAATTCATATTGTAAAACGTTTTGTACAAAAAGATGCGCATTTAGCTTCAGATTAAAGATCAGAATGAAAGATTTTTAATTGATACATGACTTGCTTTCTTACGGGTTTTTTTTTACGATTGCTTACACACTAAAATTAAGTAAATAACACAGTTAGTGAAACCTGACAATCAAGGAGCAAAACCTCAGCCCAGATCTGCACAACTATAAGCACATTCTCAGCCTCACACTTTTTGCAAAACACTACACACAGTGTTTTGCAAAACACTAAACACACTTCTCTACATTTGACACAGAAATCTAACATGATGTCACTTCTTTGCCATTTCAAGGCACTGCCTTTCAAAACACCACTCCTATGAACCAATTGATCAAACACAGCCGTCAGGTGTACTTAATTGTAAACTCACCAATCAGGCGTAAGCACTATAAAAAGGTGAGTGTACCTGTCTTCAACAAAAATGGAAGGCAACGTTGCAGGTAGAGGTAGAGGTAGAGGACGACGACGACGACGACGACGACAAGGACAAAGAAGACGAGGGCCAAATTTATCAGATGAGATTCAAGCAACATTGGTTGACCATGTTGTAAACCATGGGTTGAAATTGAGAGAGGCTGGACAGAGAGTTCAGCCCAACCTCAACAGATATACCGTTGCAACAGTAATTTGGACATTTTGACAACAGCACAGGTGAAAAACAACTTTTCTCTGTCTACAGTAAAATCAGTACAATGTAGCCTACTATATGCACTACATCAGTACTTTTTGGTACCCATTCACTGCATTCCATGTTTGAAACAATGCCTTGTACGCTGTCCTGTGACATTTTACATTTTTGTATTTTGATCGGTCTACATAGGATTGAGGGTCGAGAACGTCAAGGAGGAAGGGGCCCCATATTCTCAGAGGAACAAGAGAGAGCTATCGTAAACATGGTTTTGGCCAATAATGCAATATGCCTCAGAGATTCAAACGAACATCCTCAATGACCACACAGTTTTCAATAATGTCCATCAGGTCTCTCTATCAACACTGGGGCGAATCCTTAAAAGACATCACGTACAGATGAAACAACCGAGTGCCATTTTAAAGAAATTCTGAGAGTAAAAGACCTGCAGAGGTAAGTAATGTACACTTCAGAATTGTGCACTGCACACAGAACCTTTTTACATGTACATTTAGAGTAGGCCTATATTGAACTACAAAATGTTGTCTTTTTTTCATAGAGTTTTGCAAATAGATGCTGATGTAATCCCGCATTAATTTATCTTCATAGATGAGACTGGGTTTAACCTGACAAAAGTAAGAAGAGGGAGAAACATCATTGGCCACAGAGCTATTTTGAATGTCCCGGGCCAATGTGGTGCTAACATTACAATGTGCGCTGCAATCATGCAGAATGGGGTCCTCCACCGCCATGCCAACTTAGGTCCTTACAACATGGCCCACATACTCACATTTTTAGACTGACTACACAACATTGTTACGACAGAAGACAAAATTGATGCAGGGTCTGTGCAAGGATGGATGCGCCATTTAAGAAGATTCTTCCCTCGCTGTCTTGCGAGAGAGGACATAGCCTGTCATGTGGACGAGGTGCTATGGCCGGATCCAGCTAGTTGAAGAGATGATGCTTAGGGTTTTGTGTTTTTGTTTTTTTAATTCATGCTTTCTTTTTTGTCTCCACAAATGTTTTTGCTGTGTTTATGTACTATATTCTATTTACAATATGTTCTGTCTTCTGTTTGGAAATGCATGGATTGGATTGGATGGATTGATTTTACAATGGGGAGAGAAATATTTTCATCAGTGTGCAGTACTGGTCTTGTGTGTTGTGTTTGGTCAATATATTGTACATTGTATTGTATTGTACATGTACTTTACTCTGAAAAAATCAATCCCAGACTAAATCATTAGAAAAGTAGAAATGTTAAAAGTGTGTAGTTGGTTGGACAAAAATCTGGTAATATGAATTAAGTGTGTGCCATTTGGTGCAAACAAAGCAGTGCTTCATCTTGCAGGCTACATGAGGGGTTTTGCACTTTGGGCGTGTGGTTTTGTGAATTGTGTGTTTTGAGAAAAGGAGCTCTGTTTTCAAAATTGTGCTTAAGCAATCGTAAACTGTAAAATCTATGAGAAATGTTATCCTTATCAAGAGGACTGTGGTAGGACTGTGTCCTGCGGTACAGCAGTTGCTAACAATCTCGCTAATGAAGTGTCCCATATGATGACTAACCACAAGATGCCACTGTTCCAGGCTGCCCGAGCCCGTCTGACGTTAGCTGGTATGCTAACGTTACTAGCTAGCAAGTATATTTGCCAGTTCTAGAGCACATGTGTTTGCTAATTGCTCTTTCCTTCTGTTGTATTTTAGTGTGTCGAGGGACCCAGACCCACTAGCTTCTTTTCAGAACTACTGGTCGAATTGCTAGGCGAAGTTCTGCAATCTCCTCCTGAGCTGGACCGCTCACTGCCAAGCCCCAACCAGGGTGAAGCCCTGACCTGTAATCATGCGCCTTCATCTCTACCAGGCTAAGGAGCTAATTAGTCACAAGGCCTGCAAGTGATGAGGCAATCTTCAATACCATGAGTCACTGGTACAGATTTGAGGACTATACACCAGAAGTCCTTGAGCAACATGCAAAATACCGGGAAGTCATGTCAAAGCTGTACAACCTCGGCCTCAAGCCATGTCTGCTGTTCCCGGCTCGCCTACAGATGACACTGAATGGCGGTGCTAGAAAGAGGTTCCCCTCGGCTGAGGAGGCCTGCACTTTTGCGGTTACCCACCGTCGGGAACACGGGACCAGCTAGCTTGGTCACTAGGCGGCTAGGACAACGTTAACAGTAAACAACCTTACGGAGACAGCCCTTCAGCGGACTGTTAGCTGACTAGCTTGAATGCTGGGTGGCTGTGGATGCTGCAAACACGGTTGATTCTTCTCTCTCTGAAAACACCACTCGGCTTAATGACAAGGGACACCTCAGGACATGACCGAATGAGGTAACTGACTTTTTGATGTTCTAATATGTGATTCCGTACATTTTGGATTTTATGTGGACTGGATTGGGGGTGCCGAGATCCAGACACTACACTGAGCCAGGTGACCCAGTCTGGGTCCGCTGTCTATACTGTGGACACAAGGTCCGAGTTGTCTCCCTAAAATTGCTAGTCTTAAGACTGTCCTACCACAAACGTGACATGGAGCAGCACCGATTTAGTCATCTATCTGACATTGTTTTCAACAATGTTGACTGTTCTTCACTGTTCTCTCTGAGTTCTAACCATGCTTTTGGGGCTATTTAGGGTTCAAACCCTGAATGGGTAGAACCCTATTGAGTTTGTGCCAGTTTTTATTCTTTGTTGTCTTATGCTGCGTCTCAAATTTCCGTGAGCTGGAATGAGCTAAAACCATGAAACTTGGCCGAATAACTGGAAATTATGTGCAAATGCTTCCCAAGAAACATGAGCCCAATCAGCCAGATGGTGGCGCTGTAATTAAGGCCCAAAAGTGCAATTTTGGAAAGGCCACACCCCTCACACTGTGACTCCGATTGACTTGAAATTTGACACACAAGTCCAGCTCAATGTGCTCTACAAAAAACCCTCAAGAAACACAACATCAATAATACATACTAGGTGTGAATACAAGGCATGGGCCTATACTGTAATTTTACATGTATGAATCTTGGTTACACATGTTTATGCCGTCTTAAGTGGCCAGCTAATCATGGTGGCATTTAATTCATTTTTACTGCCTTTAGGGGGTTAGGTATGTATGGGTAGCGGGTCTGGAGGGGAGGGATGACGGGCAGTGGTGTAGCCAGTAGCTGGTGGGTGGGGTGACCTCTTTGTTTATTTACTACTCTTCCCTTGAGATTCTTATTTCTTCTTTATTTATTTATTCATTTATTTATTATTATAACATAAATGTTGCTCTTTGCTTTATTTATGCATTCTTTCTTCCCTTCCTCATGTGGCTTGCATCCTGGGACCGATTCAACACTGCTGAGGTTTACACTGTCTCATGGCTGGCGTAGCTGGTGTAGGGGCTGGTGGCGGACGAGCTGTGAGGATCATTTTGTTAAACACTGGTGGGTTAAACACTCTGGTGAAACGCGCAAAGATTTTTACATATATTAATAGCTTGAAGGCAGACATTATGTTTATCCATGAAACACACTTATGTATATCTGACCAGAAAAAACTAAACACACCTTGGATAGGTCAGATCTTCCACTCTAAATTCAATCTGAAAATGAGGGGCACGGTCATATTAATTAGGATAGGCTAGGATAGGATAAAATAGGATAGGCTAACCAAGGATAGGCAAATACACACACACACACACACACACACACCTCGTACCCGAACCAGGGACGACCTTCCCTTTCCCTAACCCGGGACCGTATCCAAACTGGGGCTATCCCACCCCAACCCCCTTCCCCTTCCCCTTTACAGGGTTCGTATCCTTCACACTCACACACACACACTGACTAGCTGTGTTGTCTGGTGTGGCTAGGTCAAGGCTAACCAAGGCTAGGCTAGGTTGATGGCAGGCATTAGATGGTGAGGGTTAAAGGGAGTTGTGAGGTGGTGGTGGCGTAGAGGGGTGTGTTTCCAGGACGCTGGAATATACAGTTAAGCCTTCTTGAGGTGTTGTGGGCCTAACTTAATGAAACATCGGTGAAGGAAGGTGCCCACTTGATAACCCCAATGACGTGCCGCATACCGCTGTTGGCTAGGCTAGGTAACTGGTGAATGGTGCCATCTGAGGAATGACTCCGTAGATTTATGACGGTGTAGCCTGATGTCTGCTATGGTGTTGCATCTGATGGTGGTTATATCACTCGTTTATTTTGTGTTTCGTCTTATCTGAATTGGCCTTCTACATGTGTTTACCTTGGATTATGACACAAGGGATAGTAACATCTTGTCCTGTGTATTAATGAATGCTTGTCTGCCTGTACGGCGACAAATGATGTCTTGTCCACTTGCTTGGCTATCTCCTCCCTGCACACATAGATACAGTCTAACAGTTCGTTTTGTACAGTGCTGGATGTCCCTTTGAATATGGGCTGAGCGTCATAGTGCCTCTGAAGCCTCAAATCACCCTCACACATAATCTCGAAAATGCATCTGAATATTCCCGGATTTAGAGAGTCCGTTGAACGCAGTCTGAAGCAGCAAGGCAGGGACCAATAAACATTAACTAAAATCCTAACACAAATGATATGCAATTTAGGAAGATGCTATATTCACAGATAATAAATTATAGCAGATAAAAAGATTATTAACATCATTTGTTTGCACAATTCTTTCTGGTGACTGCAGGTGGGGACCAGTCGCCACTGAGCCTAACCCTTTTTAATCACTAAGAGGTCAGTGAGTGAATTATGCTCCTTGTAAAGGCAGCTATGATTTTGGAGGGGGCAGGTGAGGCCAGAGATACAATGTTGCACCTTTCTTCCTTAGTCACTTAGTGGAGGCTACAATATATTTTTAAAGAAGCTATGATATTGTTTTATGAATATTATTGCATGTACCAGTTACAAAATTTTAGTATTTCTATTATTTTTATTTTGAAGTATTTTGTAATTTTCTTTTTTATTGCTGTCATGTTTTAGTGATCTTGGTATTTTTAAAACAAAATTCTATCATGCTATCAAATACCACTAAAATACCCAAATGAGGACTGTTGGAAATTATATATTTGGCCGAGCCAAGATTATCTTGTCTTGGCAAGACACTAAAATACAATACACTAAGGCCGTCTGGAGGCCTCTTTTACAATACAATACAAGCCCTTTGGTTGCCTTTAATCACCCTAAGACGTAGTTTGTTTCTGCTTTCTTCTTAAAATCATCACCACGACCAAGAAATAATTCCTAACAGGGCTAACAATGTGGAACTGAAAAGCATCGAAATATCATTTCATGTTTTACATTAAGAAATGTACTTAAATTATGTCCATTTCTTGAAAAACTATATTTTGAACAAAATATTTCACTTAGTTATGATTTGAATGCCAGCACTGACAATGTTTGGGGAAGGGATATAATTTATGCTAAAAATGTAACCGCTTTTATAATGCAATCACGGATTGCTCCCACGGATTCTCTGGCCTCTTGGTCTATGAGGTCCCGATCTCCACAGTCGAGGGCTTTGAGAGGAGGGTCAGCAGGTTCCTAAGGAAGTGGCTGGGACTACCTCGGAGCCTGAGCAGCATCGCCCTGTATGGGCAGAACAACAAGCTGAAGCTCCCTATCAGCAGCCTGAATGAAGAATTCATGCTGACCCGTACTAGGGAGGTGCTGCAATACCGAGAGTCCTGCGACCCAAAAGAGTCTCAGGCTGGTATCGAGGTCAGGACAGGATGGAAGTGGAGGGCGGCAGAGGCCGTGGATGTTGCTGAGTGGCAGCTAAGGCACAAGGTGCTGGTGGGCACAGTGTCTCGTGGAAGGGCTGGCCTGGGTAGCAGCAAAACGCCTCGCTACGATAAGGCGCAGGGGAAGGACAAGAGGTTGCTGACCCAGGATGAGATGCAAGCGTCAGTCGAAGAGGAGCGAGTCAGCAGGATGGTTGGAATGCGGCAGCAGGGAGCCTGGACAAGATGGGAGCAAGCGGTGGAGTGCAAAGTCTCATGGGCCGAGCTTTGGAAAGCCGAGCCCCATCAAATAAAATTCTTAATCCAGGCTGTCTATGACGTTTTACCAAGCCCATCCAACTTGTTCTGCTGGGGGAAGGTGGAGTCACCAGCTTGCCGTCTGTGCCCTAAGAGAGGGACCCTGGAGCACATCCTCAGCTGCTGTTCGAAAGCCCTGGACAAGGGGCGCTACTGCTGGAACCATGGCCAAGTCCTCAAGGCCATAGCAGACACCATCTGCAGTGGGATTAGCCACTGCAAGCACCTCCACCAAGTGAAGAAGACCATCGCTTTCGTCAGGGCTGGGGAGAAGCTAACATCAGCTGCCAGGACTACCTCCTCTGGCCTACTAGCAACAGCACAAGACTGGAAGCTGAAAGTTGACCTGGGGAAACAATTGACGTTCCCAGAAACTGTTGCTACAACAACGCTAAGGCCAGACATGGTGCTGATCTCAGAAGCCTCCAAGCAAGTCATTCTCTTGGAACTCACCGTTCCCTGGGAAGACCGCATTGAGGAGGCCAACAAGAGGAAGAGGGCAAAGTACTCTGAGCTAGTGGAGGAATGCCAACGCAACGGGTGGCGAGTGAGGTGCGAGCCCATTGAGGTGGGATGCAGAGGGTTTGCAGGCCAGTTCCTCTGCAGGGCCTACAACATGTGGGCATCACTGGGGCCAGTAGGCGAAGGGCCATCAAGTTGGCCACCAAGGCAGCAGAAGTTGCTTCAAGGTGGCTGTGGATCAGGAGAGAGCCGTGGGTGGGGTAGTGCTACCTGGACACAAGCCAGGCCTTGATCAACCCTGGCTGGGTCACCTGGGTGAGGGTGTCTGATTGTTGAAAGACCCAAAACACCCAATGACTCCAGGTAACATCACTGATGATGTGTCCAGGTGCATCACAAGATGATGTATGTTACAAGCTTCTGTATGGAACAACCAGTGACTACCAGAAACAGACTTGTTGACGACCAAGTACAGAGTGGTGACAGCTGGAGAGACAGCGGACAACCCGGAGAGACGGCAACGGGGTAGTGAGGGTTAGCAGCCCAAACTGCATCACCTGACAGACTACCTCCTGAGGAAGGAGGGATCCTGAAGGTACCGGGGTCTCTGGAGCACACAGGCATGGTCACCCAGCTGATCAGGGAAGCCCAGGAGAATAAGGGGGACCTGGTTGTGCTGTGGCTGGACCTTGCAAACGCCTATAGGTCCATACCCCACAAGCTGGTCGAGGAGGCACTGAACCGGCACCATATCCCAGGCAAGTTCAGGGATCTCATTTTGGACTACTACAACAGCTTCAGTCTGAGAGTCTCTTCTGGGTCTCCAACCTCAGAGTGGGAATCATTACTGGATGTACCATTTCAATGATCCTTTTTGCACTCACCATGAACATGCTGGTGAAGTCTGCTGAGGTTCAGTGCAGAGGGCCCCTAACCAAGTCCAGTGTCCGACAGCTGCCCATTAGGGCCTTTATGGACCTGACTGTGACAACAACATCTGTCCCAGGGAGCAGGTGGATCCTGAAAGGCCTTGAGGAGGTGATCACCTGGTCTTGCATGAGGACAAGTCAGGCCTACCTGGCAAGTTTAAGGTCTGGATATAGCAACATGGCATCCTCCCACGGATTCTCTGGCCTCTCTTGGTCTATGAGGTCCCAATCACCACAGTCGAGGGCTTTGAGAGGAGGGTCAGCAGGTTCCTAAGGAAGTGGCTGGGACTACCTTGGAGCCTAAGCAGCATCATCCTGTACGGGCAGAACAACAAGCTGAAGCTCCCTATCAGCAGCCTGAATGAAAAATTCATGGTGACCCGTACTAGGGAGGTGCTGCAATACCGAGAGTCCTGTGACCCAAAAGTCTCTCAGGCTGGTATCGAGGTCAGGACAGGACGGAAGTGGAGGGCGGCAGAGGCCGTGGATGTTGCTGAGTCGTGGCTAAGGTACAGGGTGCTGGTTGGCACAGTGTCTCATGGAAGGGCTGGCCTGGGTAGCAGCGAAACACCTCGCTACGACAAGGCATAGGGGTAGGACAAGAGGTCGCTGATCCAGGATGAGGTGCGAGCAGGTGACCAAATAAAGGTGGTTGGAATGCGGCAGCAGAGCAGAGACAACATTGATGGATACGTATCAGAAGTTTTCAACAACTTTCAGCATAATTGATAACTTTGATAATTTTATAGTTCTATTTCATGACTTATTTCACCTTCTATTTCATTTAGTACTTTGCCCTATTTCATATTCATCCTATTTAACTACAAACAGCATTTCCTGAAGAAAATGCAGCGTGGTTGCTCAGTGTGCATGGGTGTGTGTGTGTGCGTGTGTGTGTGTGTGTGTCTTCCTTGGCCTGTGACAAACCTTTCATCAAAGTTTTGTGGTGTTATGTGAATGCGTTTAGAAGTTATGGACCTTTTAATGATAGGCCACACCCACTGCCACATGTGATGATGTTGTGTGTGCTATTCCTTGTATCAAGAGCTCTGTCAGAGCTAAAAGAATGTTTTAGATGTAAAAAAAAAAAAAAAAAAAAAAGAAAAGAAAAATGTGTGTTTACATTTTTAGATCCTATCAAGATCTAGATATTGATTTGATCTTTAAAAATCTTGATTGGATCCCATAATATCTTTAAATATATTTTTAGGATCTTAAAAGATCCTAAAACAATCTTTAACCATCCTGTTAAGTAATGTAAAGATCATGAAAAGATCTTTAAAGATCCTACTAAGAAATGTAAATATCTTTAGGGATCCTAATAATAACTTTAGAGAACCTTTTAAGATCTTTTAAGATCCTAAAAATATATTTAAAGATCTTTAGGGATCCCATCAAGATTTTTAAAGATCATCTTAAGAAATGTAAAGATCCTAATAAGATATTTAAAGATATTTAGGGATCCTATCAAGAACTTTAAAGATCCTAAACAAGATCTTTAATGCCTGCTTCTGCTGGCACTGGAAGTTACTAAATACAGATAAAAACGATTGTTTACCAAACTTTGGGGTATGTAGGCAATTCAAATTTGCTTTGAGCCAAACTGTTTGAGTTTGGAGGAAAAAATAATTAGATATAATATTTAATTTATAATATTTAATATTATAGTAGCAGATATCATGTGATTTGGATGATAACTTTTTCTTCTACTGAACAACTTCTGCACACATCCACTCACCTTGTGCCAGTGGACACATTTTCCTCCAACAGGTGACCATTCCCTCCTGTGTGTACTGACCAATCGCAGTCTCCAGTAGGAACAGAGGTATCCCACAAAGCACAGCCAACACAACATATGGCACCAAAAAAGCTCCTATATAGATAAACAACAACACAGACATACATGCCCATGATAATGAAACAATAATTTAGTGATAACTTCTCACTCACCTTTCATCAACAGACCCCCTACTTCAAGACACTTACAGCTAGAATGTCCAAATTATTATTTTTTATTATTCACCTCCTCCGTTCTTGTAGCAGAGGTACGGGAATCTCCACACATTGCCCAGACCAACCACATTTCCTGCAACAACCAGAATATATTCTGTTTTAGTAGCCCACTGTCCTCTTTCTTCAACCCTTCTCTCCTTATTGTCTTTCCTTTTTTCTCTGTTCATCTCGAGAGCAACTTCCACTCTAGAGCAGGTAATCTACTGATGATTCCAGAATACTGCAGTCTTCTGCAACCCTATCCTATTTTCCCTATACCAGCCTTTAATTTTACTAGCCAAACTGTCATCCTGAAGTGTACAGCCTGCCATTCCAGTATACAGTACTGATGAAGTATTGTCCTGTTTGACACTCCAGGCCCTTGTTTCCCTATACAGGCATTAAAGGGATACAGCTACAGATTTTAATTCACTTAACGATTTTCTTCACTTATCATTCTCTGAGAAGAAATTTTCAACATTGCTGCTTTTAGTTGATATGGCTTACTAACATTTAAGTATTATCATATACTTATATTATATACTATACTATACTATACTATATATTATGGGGTACAATAACATCAATTTAACCATTTTGCTGAGTGCTATCATGTCATATACAGTAGGGCATTAATGTCATCCTTTCCAAAACAATCTGTAAAGTCCAGTTTTCAGATGGGGTAATAGAACCCACCCTGTCTTGATACAGATAATAAAGAATACTTCCAGAGTTGTGTTTCAAAGTGTAGTGAGTATTAAAGTTATACTGTTTAAAAATGTGAGCGTGAGCTGGGATAATTCAGTTGTAAGAAAAAAACAACAGTACAAATCCACTCAAGATGAATTATTTTATTTCCTCAAATATAATTTTGTCAAAACATGAGTTGTTTTTCATTAAGAGTGGCAGAGCTCTTGATACATGGATTGCTAGTAGCTAGCAGGTTGCAGGTTATACATGACAACTATGTAGCTCATTTGATCCCGTATGCTGGCTTCCAGTTGCTACCGTATGACTAATGTAGAGACGTCATCATTTCCACATTCGCCTCAACTTCTTCTGTTCTCTTCGGACAGGATGGATCATTGCCAGGGTGACAAAGGATGGACAAGCGCTGGTTTAGGAAAGAACTTGGTGAGTTGGTATGGTCTCATAATATTTTAGTATTTATAAGCTCCATATATAAATAGTATGTTGATGTTCACTTGAGGTGATTGCCAAATTGAGAGGGATGCACTGGGCCCCTATAGCTTACCAGGCAACATTAATGTTGTACTGGTGGTGTGAGGGCATTACAGACTCAGGCCCCAGTAATATTGAACATAACAGTGCTGACATCTGTAATGTGTGGGTCAGTCGGGCACTGCCCTGTTCACCTCTAATGTTGTTTTGACTAAATTCACGTTGGTCTACACAAGTCTCTGCAAGACTAGAGGTCCTAACACATCAAGAATCTGTACAGAAATCTTAATCATGTAATTTATTGTGTGAACACTGGCCCTAACTGTGTCGTCTGGTAGTCCAGTAGAATATAATAAAGACTTGAGGCAAAGAAGTCAGTAAAATCCGTCAGTATGTGAGTGATACAATATGTTTCTGAGATCAGTTGTCTAAATGGTAAATGGCCTGTACTTATATAGCGCCTTTCTAGTCCTTCCGACCACTCAAAGCGCTTTACAATACATTCACATTCACCCCATTCACACACATTCATACACTGATGGCAGGGGCTACCATGTAAGATACCCCATATGGAAAAGAAATACAAAAAACTTGTTTAATATGTATTACAAGACTTATATGTCTCATACTATGATTTACTCATGAAAGTGGCGCATTTTTCTCATACAACAAGAGTTAAGTACAAATCAAGTAAGAATTATGTATGTTGTTTATAAGGAAAGCGCATGGAAAAATGTGTTTTTCATACATGTTGCATATATTGTTTGTGGGCGGGGAGGACAACAGGCCGGATTCAAACCCCAGTCAGTTGTAGGTACGACTGAGCCTTGTCATACACGTTCTACTTGGTGAGCCACCAGAGATAACCAATTCCTTCTACAGCAAGAAAAGGGTGGGTCCTTTTTTTTTTAATCTCCTTTTTATTTAGCTTAATATAATAGATTACATGGGGATTTTGAATATTTGCTGCATACAGTAGAACATGTAGAAAGAAAATGTAACTGTAAATAAATATGAATTCTGGCTATTTTATTTTATATAATTGTTCTTAAATAAATAACACCAAATATTCCCCATGTAATTATTTTAGGAAAGTTCACTAGTTGAGAGAGAAGAAAATGTGAGCTAAAAACTTGGGGCTGTATTCACAAAACATTTTATCTTACCACTAAGACCTAAATATCAGTAAAAGTTCTTAGCTAAGAGTTTTCTCTTAAAACCTATTCACAAAGCTGCTGAGACCAACTTTTAGTAAGGAATGGGGAGAGATCTTAAGTTAAGAGAAAGGGCAGAGTTGACCCCGTTGCTATGGATGATGTCACAAGCTTACTTCCTATGCCCACAGTGATTGGCTGATGGTGGATGTGTCTCTGTCAGTGATTTCATCATAGAAATACTGTAGAAGGAGGTATCATGTTGCCCTGTTCAAATAAAGATTTCAAAATAAAAATGTAGGTTAAGTGTCACTGATTAAATATGAAACCAAGAATAATATAGGCTACTGACTAGTCAAGTATATGTTCAGCTAATTGTCAGCCTCTAACATGTCTGGCATCTCGTAAACAATTAGCAGCCTTTTACTGATCAGACTGATAGGAAGACGTGTGACGCTACATTGTGCAAACGAAAACGAAAACCAAACTGGACGCAAGAACAGCTTTTACTTCTTGCCCAACTTGTGCATGAAAGGGAGGACATTATTAAAGGAAAATTTGGAGTTGGGATAACTTCAAAAACCAAAAAAGAAGCATGGCAAAATATATGCTTACAAATAAATGCGGCTTTCCCACTTCTGTCCAGAACCACCGATGACTGTGGAAAGTGCTGGTATTCTTTGCAGTCTCAGGCAAGGGCAGAGATTACAGAATTCAAGCGACAAACAACTGCCAGGTAATAGGACATTAGGCCAATTATTTTCAACTACACTAGACCACAATGTTTTATTCTCTATCATTCAATGTATTTAGCCTATATAAAAACGAACATAAATGTATTTATACACAAATGAACCTCGCTATACATGTCATCACAGATTATATTAATATGTAATCTATAATTTGAAATATTTATTGCATTTATTAGGAGGAGGCTCAGCACCCAAGGCTCTATTGCCTATTGCCTCAGT
>CABFOQ010053078.1:0-20384 GCA_900660455.1 Gephyroberyx darwinii
ACCAAAACCCTCCCTCAGCCCATGGGAAGAAAAAAAAAATGGAAGGAGCATTCAAATGGCCAAATTAATGTTTCCACATGATAAGCAAGCTTAATATAAAGCTGACAATCACAGCACTCACCCTGCCAACTAGGATTGGATCGGGTCCAGAAAATTCCTCCAGCACAAACATTTGATTCCAAACCCATCCTCTCTTGGCTCGGCTCAGTAATCTTTGTCCTTCGCCAAGACCGTTCACCACTGCTGCGGACCCACCAGTTTGTATACTTTTGGACTGGCCTGTGACGGGAGTCATGGACGTATAGGGAACACAAGTAATCCACACCAGCAGAAAGGAAGTCCACAGATCCATGAGCATCTCCTCGGACCGTTTTGGCATCCTGACGTATTGGGTATTTTATGTTTGTCGTTTTTTTATTTTACAAGACTCCTCTCTCTCTCTCTCCCTCTCTCTCTCTTTCTCGCTCTTTGTCTGTCTTGTCCCGCTCTCTTCAGATCAACAGCTCCTTCTTAGATAACAAGAAAAGGTTACTTGTGTCCTCCTTGAGCGGCAGAGCTTGGGTTCATGGTGTGATAAAGGTCACTTGCATGGCTTGGCATGCCTCCATAGCTGTTGGTGAGGGGGTGAGGAGCTCAGCGCAGCATACATTTGGCGTTATTCCGAGGGGCAGACCTATAAGGGAGCAATCACAGTTTGTTAGTGGGGGTTTTTTTGTCTTGTGAGGAGTTGTCAGGAGGTGGGGAAGCTAGGGGGAGGTGGAGATAAGAAAACGGCGTCAAATAAACGTTTGAACAAATCAGATGAGACAGCCAGAACAAATGACCAATAGAGAGGACATCAGTCTCTTAATAGGCCAAACCATAAGATAAGAAAAAGATACCAAGCAACATCACAGATTTTTTTATTTTAGGATAAAAAGGCAGGATGTCACTTCCTTATGACAAGGGCTCCATCTGCAGCAGCCATGGCCCTATATTCCAATCTTGTTTTGGTATTACACTGCTACAACTGCACAACAAATGGGTATGTCTGTACTGCAAGGCTATGCAGCCTACCACATCAGATTGCATAGCTTTAATCTGTTGTTCCTGGGATTATCCTGGAAAGATTTTGAGCAATTACATGTTGCTTATGATTAATGTTTTCATATTACATTTTGGGGGTAAAATGTACCCAACCCTATAAAAGCTATGTTTTCCAGCAAATTACCTTTAGTGCACGTGTGCCATAATAATAATAATAATAACAATAATAATAATAATAATAATAATATAAGATTTAGGTAGAAATTGCATGCAGGCTCTACAATGGTCAACAGTGCTGCAGCCCATTGATATAGCAGCCATCCAAGTATTTTCTGGCACACTGTAACATTGAATCAACCTATGATATCACACCTGCTGTGTTTCTGCTAAGGGGATTAACACTTTATGTACATAGACAGGTATGTAATTCCAAAATAATTATTAATTCCTCATCAAATACAAGGAGGAGACGCAATTTTTTTTTTTTAGAAACGTTCTCCAACATAAATAATGCAACAATATGCAACATAAAACTCGCCCTTTGCAGCTTACACCAGCTCAGTCGTTTCATTATAACACATACTGATGCGCGCTGGTCACAAAAATAACAGCAAAGTTGCAGGGGGAAAGCAGTGGCACAGCGAGACACAACTGGCTTTGAGTTGCCCTCGGCTACAGCTGATGTTGGGTGGCCAAGACACAGCACTGAACGGTTTACTTGTGTCAGCGGTAGTTTTGGTAACTTTTGCTTCCGCCACACATTTAACATCTGCGCTCGTATGCAATATAATCAGACACAACGGGTCCTGTAATGCAATAAGCTGTGATCGATCCCACCTCAAACCAACCGCAACACCCCAAAACGTAGAATAAGACGAGTTCCCCGTCGTTACTGTGACACTCTCCAACTAGGCTGTAGACTGATGGATGCACGACCAAGGTTTCATTTACAAAAAGAGGCGAGAGAAAAAAAAAAAGACAGAGCGAGAGAGAGAATCTAAAGACACAAAACGCAAGATTGTAGCCCGTGCACAAATCAAATTACAAGTAACCGAAATGACATCGTGTTGTGTGTTTCTACCGAGTGTTTGTGCGCTATCCAGTCATTAAGGTGCGTGACTAAGCAGGCGGTTTTCAGCACCACAGCGGGCGGACAGCTCCCCGACACCAGCCAGCCGCTCCAGACAGACAAGACCGGAGGGAGCTGTCCAGGAGCAGGAGCAAGTCATTTTTTGATAACCCGGTAAAAAAAATATATATATTAAAAATAACCCCACAAAGTTTGAAGCTGCTACTTGCCTGGTTTGCCTTTGAAATAGATGCAATAGTCTGCAGCAGACACCCCGACTGGCCAATTTCGCTCTCTCTCTGAAGTTTTACCCTTCGAGGAGACACCGTTTCCCCTCCGGCCGTCTCAATCCATCAAACGTGCCACTGCGAACGCGCGGACACACTAATTTATGGGGAAATAATCCTTGCGCGTGCTGTCTATGTGCGACTTGAACCGCGGCAGAGGCCACTGAAATGTGAATAAAGCAGGTAGTCTAAGTTGCGGACCTCTCTGTAGACTTGCTCTGTCGCTCACTGTCATCTTGCTCTCATCAATAAACCGAGAAAACGCATCCTGGCGATGGGGAAAAAGCTGCCATATAAGCCCGTATTCACTCCCCCCTTGCCCCCACCCCCACCGAAACAACCATGTAGTACCTGTTAGGTTAATGTATCACGGTGGCGGGCTATACTTACTCCTGAATCTTGCATCCTTTTCCGTTGCTGCACCATTTCGCCTTTTTTCTTTTTTTTTTTCAAAATAAGCCAAAAAAAAAGTCCCACCACCTTTTCAGTCGAGGCGCTGAGAAAAAAACGAACAAAAACGCGGAGCTGCGAGAGAGTAGAAATCCCTTCCGCAGTTTCTCAAGCCCGAAGTGGCGGTGTAGTTGGAGCTCCGACAGGCTTGCCGGCCGACTGGGAAAGTGAGGTGGAGATGGAGGGGAGACGTGCGGCGGCGGAGAGAGCCTCCCCCTGTACGGCGCTCATTGGGTTGATGAGGAGCCGGGTCAACAGGCGCACAAATCAACGCGCCCCGCTTTGCCAAGGCACGGGCGCACAAAGGTTATCGGTTTTAATTTGGGAGACTATACTTATAGATATTACATAGGTGCGTGAAGGGAAACTATATTATTATTTTTTTCATTATTTTTTTTTTAACTCCAGATGCAAACTCCCCTCTCTGACGCCTGAGTTGGCCGTTATTAGTGAAATGAAGTAGGCCAGGCTATCAGTGAAACGAAGCCGAGCCTGCTCGTTTACACTGTCATCTGATAGGGTTAAGGGATGAATGGATGGACATACCGTGGCCCCTGTTGGCACAGCGGAAAGAGTGGAACTGCTCTGAGGAGTCGTTCGAGCTTATTGCGTTTCTAATGAGCTACTTCAGCAGCTTATTCACCATCCTGTTGTTTGGTTTTATTTCTATTTTTGATGATGATACCATTAGTCATGTTCAAACTGTGTAGCCGACACTGTGGTCTATTTATAGACCATCTATGAAAAGAAATAAAATAAATAATAATAGACAAAAATAATAATGAAACGTTTCACGAGTCATCTAATTATTGCGGACAGTTAATGCTACTGAGGAAAAGGTCACGCTCATCATTGCGGGCAATGCACTGCTGAAGGTGCGTGTGTGTGTATGTGTGAGTGAGAGAGAGAGAGAGAGAGAGAGAGAGAGAGAGAGAGAGAGAGAGAGCTATATGCATCCTGTAGAACGACGAGTGGGCATGGATGTGTGAGAGGGTGAGTGAATGTGCGCGCGTGCATATCTCTTTGTGTCTGCGTGAGAGCTGGAGGGTGCGCTACAGTATATGAAGAGAATGATGGTGTATGTGTGTGTGAGAGAGTGAATGTGCGTGCATAGTGTGTGTGCACAGCGTATGTGTACGTGTGTGTGTGTGAGTCCCTGCTCTATGCATTGGTGTGGTGAGAGGGCCAGTGCTGTCCATGGAGAGAGCCCTCTAGTGTTTGTGCAGCCACAGGCAGCACCTTAACAAAGACAATGAGAAGGCAGGCCTGGGGGGACTGGCCTTTATTAGTACAGCAGGAGAGGATGGTCAAGTTCAATATACTCTCTGGCTCACACGGCTGTTTTTCAATTGTGAGACGCTCCTTATGAAAAATCAATCCAGCCCAAGGACTGTTAACCCCTGCCTCGGCTTCTTTTCCCACCTATGATAATGTCACAGCCCAAAAGCATACATACACACATATATATATATATATATATATATATATATATATATATATGTACATGCACCAGCAAGAAAGTGGGATGGCCCACTTAGTATACCAGTTCATACAAAATTATTTCAGAGGACAATACCAAACCACCAAGCCCACTGATAAACTGATCTCTGAGCCTCAGTGTATTACTGTTTTGTGATTGTTGCTTAACAGAGAATATATGCTGATAATTAGGCTGTTTCGCTGTACTGGATTTAAAATGGTTTAGTCAGCCTTTTTAATTACTTTAGTATATTTGATTGAGCAATAGCAATTCAACACAAAACAACAACATAATCCCAGACAGGAATCAGAATGGTTGTCATGGAGAAGATAATCAAAGAGTTGGCTAGAGGTCCATGATCTGTAAACTTATCAATAAATATCCTTTCTTTAAATTCCCCCATCTTCTTGATGCAAAATCATGATTAGCATGTGTTGCTCTTATGAGTGATCAGAGACCAGTGACAGCCCACATCAACCTGAATATTGAGGAGAATTCCAGGAGACTCACCACAACATTGTGCAGACATTGCTCACATCCACACCTTGCGTTATCAAGACAGAAATCGCGTCCTTGCCATTTAGGATTGTATGTTGAAATTGTCAGTTTGAATATTGATATTTTTCTCACACTCTATGCTATCCTGTACCGCATGGTTACTGGGGATAGTACTGTTATGATTGTATATATAATGAACAGTTTTCTACTGAACAGCCTCAATGCAGGGACATTGATTAGGCCTGACGCCTGTCCTGTGTCCGCAGTACATGGTATCTGGGAGGAGTGGTCACCGTGGAGCCTCTGCTCATTCACATGTGGCCGAGGTCACCGCACTCGGACTAGAATGTGTGCCCCTCCCCTGCATGGAGGCAGGGC
The DNA here is from genome assembly GCA_900660455.1 of Gephyroberyx darwinii. Lineage (NCBI taxonomy): Eukaryota > Metazoa > Chordata > Actinopteri > Trachichthyiformes > Trachichthyidae > Gephyroberyx > Gephyroberyx darwinii. The sequence continues at coordinate 5,189 of CABFOQ010053078.1, forward strand.
CTGTGATGGACCTGAGACTCAGAGCAAACTTTGCAACATTGCTCTATGCCCAGGTATGTATCATCTGCTATCCAATTATACTATCAACTACTACTTTCAACTACTATACTATCAAATTCATTTCAGATCAATTCTTGAGAATGGTAGCAGCGTGCCTTACTTGCAGTTATATGATTATTTAAGAAATATTGCGAAGGTGGGTAAAAAACAGAATCAATGCAAGTTTTGTGGCATATTTAAAGAAATATGTGCTGCTTACATAATAATGTGGTTTAAGAAACCGTATTGAGAGTCAATACTATAATTCTGATGTCAAAATCACTTAGCCACAATTGCCTGTGAATGGTAAGCAGATTAGTGATGATGAGTTTTTCCACACTGCAAATGTTAGCTTTGCTATGGTGACACGAAACACCATTCAATCCCAGATGCTTTTCCTCTGTCTATCCATCGAACATAAGGCATCTTTGACAGGTTTTCAATAGCGCTTTGAGTTCTAAGTGTCTATAAAACATACAGATGCATACAGTATGTAATGAACTTATTTTCAAGGAGGTGTTCTACAGCAACATATTCCACCAAAAAAGAAAGGATGGTAAAGAACTGTGCAGTCTGCATGCATGCAATGTCTTTTTTGTACTTTACGAAGAATCGCTGTTTTATTGGTTTTAAAACCTAAGAGAGAACAGTGATCTGAATATCTCCTCCCATTCCTGTCTGTCCTCTTTTTCCTTTCACTTGGGACATGCTTGTTGGGTTCTGGTTGGGTGCCTCAGTGGACGGACAGTGGCAGGAGTGGAGCTCTTGGAGCGATTGCTCGGTGACCTGTGCCAATGGCACTCAGCAGAGGACCAGGCAGTGCTCAGCAGCAGCCCATGGGGGATCTGAGTGTCGCGGTCACTGGGCAGAAAGCAGAGAGTGCTATAATCCTGAATGCACAGGTAAAATCCTGAGCCTCTTAATTCCAAATCCGCTTTGATGTCTAAATTCTAAATTATGATTTGAAATAGACTGCAAAATATACAAAAAAATGAGCCTGCCCCATATTGTCATCATCATTATCGTAATCGTCACTGCCATCATCATTACCATCAACTTCAGATTAAACATGGTATCTGATTCCACGGATCACTGTTGTACTCTCCTTCCTCCTCTTGCAAGTCATTCCCTGTGTACTGAAAAGCTTCGTAGAAAGAATCAAGAATAATGCTAAATACTATGCTCTATCAATTGGATTTGTAAAATCCACTTAGATATACTGTATGCCATTCATATAATTCAGGGTTAGCTGTCCAAACTGTCTGTCGACATTTTAGATGTATTACAGGCTCTAAGATGTCAGCTTAGTGGTCCCCATCAGGCTTTGAATTGTCTGATCATATGAAGGGCCCCAGCACTGTCACAATTTCCTGATGCAATTTTCACTGTAGCAAAGTAATACAGCTGTGATTTTATTTCTGCACTTTACTATTATTATGGATATCAACAGATTTCTCTGAAATCTTGAATGTATGAGAGTATATACCGTATCCAGTCAACCAACATTATGCTCCCTTGGCCACAAAAATATTTGTAAATGCTTGTAAATATGTATTTTCAATTTGTGCATATGATAATGAACCGGGAGGTGACTTTGTTTGCTTCGGAGTGAGAGGGTACATTTATGCAATTTATTATTTTAATATGGCCTACCTATTTAGCATTCCTTGTATGTTTCCAAGGTCAGAGATCAAACATTAGTTTGACACCACAGTCCAGTCCATAAAATAGCAAGTCAGCTGAGTCAACCTCCATGTCAAGTCTGTCGAAGAGCAAGTTAGCCATGGATGGAGGAAATGTTGTCAAGGTTTTTGAAACAGCTCAGCTTTGATTTTGTGGAACAGAAAGGTTTGAGTTCAAGCTTAACCTACTATGTTCTCAGAATTGCTGTAATTACAGTATCGTTTTAAGTAAGTACCTGTACTCAATGAAGCAGTATGCATTGACAAAAAAGCAAATAAAACAATACAAATAATGTTCAATTTGACTATATTAATAATAACACAAAGGGCATGTGCAATGAAGATGGGACTTTATAGTGCATGATTTATGGTTCTAAATTTGTTTCAACATGTATTTAATTTCTCCAGGACTGCTGGCACATTGAGCTCATTGAAACACATAAAGATACATCTTACAAAGAAGAACTGTCCTTATTTGGAGCAGGAGTTTTAGTATCTACTGGGGTGTGATGGATGTCTTACACATAGCTTTAGCCAACAGGTCACAATGGTATTTTTTGTCCAATTGGAAGCACTGCTGACAGAGGTTAGTTGTAGGACAAGAGATTGCCCTGTACATGTGAAGGAGGGGTAAGTGTAGGTTAAAATGAGAGTGGAGTATGTTTCCCGCTTACGGGGTGTTGTACCTTTGCTTTCAGACAAGGGCATGTGATTTACTACATTGCTGAAGGGGAGCATCTGTTTTTTTGTCTAACGCACAATTTTACAGTGTTCATTAAAAGGGCATAAAACATGCTGCTGGTTTCTGAAACTTCAGCATAAATGTGTTTTAATATTGGCAAAGTGAGGTGGATAATCACCACTTGCTGAACAGCTTTTTAGCCATAAAAGAGACATACCCCTGATTATTGCAAGTATTCTTATAATATATTTTAAAAATAGAAGAAAGCCAACACCATTGCTAAGGCCATGCTGTTACCTGGTATCCCATATCATGTCTACATGCCAAGAAATCTAGTCAAGAAAACAAGTTTCTGAAAATATGCAGATTGTCATATGTTTGTGCTACCCCAAACAAAATTGCTTACCCCATCCCTGGAGAGCAGGGAAAAAATGCTGTTAAAGATGCCATGATATCTTAGAGGTCATACAGCCTTTATTGAAATGCTGAATTAAGAGAGCTACTTCACAGAGTGATGTAGTGGTTGCACTTGAGCGTATCTCTCTCTAACCATGAATGACTTCTTTTCAGCCAACGGCCAGTGGAATCCTTGGGGCCCGTGGAGCGGCTGCTCTAAATCATGTGACGGGGGATGGCAGAGGCGGGCCCGGGTGTGTCAGGGGGCAGCAGTCACTGGGCAGCAGTGTGAGGGCACAGGAGAAGAAGTCCGCAAGTGCAGTGACCAACGCTGTCCAGGTAACCCAAAGGATAATTGTGCAGTGAGACTTAAATCTGAGTGACCAGAAGTTCAGTGAAAGTGGGAGGTAGGAAGATAATTATCTCTGTGTGGAGTGAAATGGCATTACTTTGGGAGGATTATCGTTTCATAAGATATAAGCCACCAGGTAAAAAAGAATCTGAAGAGGAATTGCAGATGGAGCATCCCCACTTATCTTTTATTTTTCCTTTAACTGAGTTATGTGAATTTCCATGGAGACAGACATTACATTAATTAATGCAAATATCGAGGGCATTGTACTTTTTTCAAATGAATCACTTTGTGAAGTGGTCTTAGACAAGTCTTTTTTTTAATTATCTGAAGTAAGGGGATCAGTGGCCAAAAAAAAAAAAAATGCTGTAGTTTTGGAGTTTAGAAGATTCTTGACTAAAGCAGGAAAAGGTACATTTTCATGGCTAAATGGCATGCATCATCACTCCTTATCACAAACACTATACAACTTTGATCTCAGGAATTTCCATACCTCCTTAAAATCTAACATGAAGAAATTGTTACATCATATTAGAAAAGGTGTAAAGACCTTAGCATTGATTTAGTAATTTCTGGAACCTCTGTACTCTTTAGCACCGTATGAGATTTGTCCCGAGGACTATGCGGTGTCAATGGTGTGGAGACGGACACCCTCCGGGGAACTGGCCTTCAACAGATGCCCCCCCAATGCCACCGGTAAGGACATGAACAAAATGTTTATGGTCTTACTACTGCTTCTGATTTCATTGTTTAATTTTTTAATCAGAGACTGTACATCGAGATGCATGTAGAGGAATTTGGGTGTGTCTGCTGAAAGTATCGATGATCCTCCTCCTACGTCAATTAAAAAAAAATCTCTGTGACACTTCCTGTAGGCTTGAAAAAGAATAGCCCTCCGATAGTCAGGCTAAACAATATGTTCTCATTATTGTGCTGTTAGAATGCAAAAGAAAATGTATGGCATGGGTTTTGTCATTGCTAACATTTTACAATTACTCTATTCAATACTTAAATCTGATTGGCTGAGAGCTGTCTTTTTTTTAATTTTTAAAACACGCAGATTTGCCAACAAGTGCAATTATCATTCTAAAATGAATGCACTATGCTACCAGTAGTGGAAGTAATATGGAATTTTACTCAGGTGACATGGCATCTGATTTTTTTAATATGCAATATTTGCATCCTCAAAATACTAATGTTATATCCTGTTTTTATTAGGTCCTTTTTGGTTGACTGTCTAAATGTATCATTATAAGTAGCCACCTTATACACTGTAATGCTAGATTGTCGGCAACATAGCTTCAAAAGCTTCCTGTCAATCTCCAAGTTATGCAAGCAAAACATGCCTTTGCGCTTTTTAGGTTGCCTGCCTCATTCTCACATCTACAGTATAAAGCTGCACACAAGAAGCAAAACAGAATAATAACTATGTCTCTGTTGATGCCTGTTGCTGTCAAAACTCTCTTACTGTGATATAAAGTTTATTTCCAAGGAGCAATCACATATCGTTTCTTCCGAATTCAACATGCAGTGATGAACATGTTATGCCTGGCAGTTGACAGCCTGTGCTCTGATTAGAAAAATAATGGCTATGACGTTTTTAAGACCATGAAATGGCTAACTGGCAAGCAAGATATAAAGGCTATGATACAATATTTACAGATGGCTTAACTGTGGCAATGTTACGGACAGTAAGGTTTACTAGCATGACATTATCTTTCCCGCTTATAACTGTTGGGGACTAGAGAGCTATTTCCGCATGGTTGCTAGTTTTCTTTCTGTATAATGGAGTAGTAAATTAACATTTCCACTGAATAAGAATCTCATTTATACCACAGTGGGTCTTCAAGAGCCAAATTCAGCTCAGTCAGTCAGTGGCTATGTTTACATGCACAGAGTTACTCAAGTATGTATAAGACGCATGTAAACGTCATGACTCGGTTAGAATAACAGTCAAACTCATACTCCATTTAAGAGAAACCCGGTGACGATGCCTGGACTACTCCGATATTAAACAGGTTACTGTGGCATATAAACATCTTCCTCCTTTGACCAGCTTTCTCTGTCTGCGTAAACTGCTGCATTACAGTGATGTATGATGGTATCTACAGGTAAATCTTTTTTATGATCATAAGACAACACATATTCTGGCATCTTATAATAAATTGCATTGCTGTATAAGCAGTGCTTGTATGCCATAAACTATGTTTGCCAATGATTCAGTTGCTCACATTAACTAGCAAGCCCAGTAGCCTAAAGCTACTGTATATTCCGTTGAAGAGAGTTGATCAACTAGAGAGCTGAGATTGCATTTAAATTAACTGGTAATTAATTAGGTCTATATGTCATCACTACAAATGCATTGTGGGACTGTGCAAAATATTTGTATTTTAATTATGGAATAGAAGTGAGTGTTGTACAGGTCTTAGGGGATCCTTAGGTAATATCAGGAAACAGATATTGGCAGCACAAAGTTGTTGTTTTTTTAATTTTGTAAAGCTAATACCCTCATTATGTTTGTTTTGGCTAAAATTATGATGTTGGTTCCTGCTTGGTCCGCCTAAACCTGGCAGCCTTTCTTGCCTTACAACAACCTTTAGGAATGTCAGAGCCAACAAATTTCATCTGTGAAAAAAATTGAATAAGTCCTTGAAGATTTTGGAAAGTACTGGCATTCCTTGAAGGGCCTGGAGCATAAAAGTAGATAAAATGAACCAGGTGTAGAGGGAGTAGGATGCTCAGTGTGGTGTAAAGTGGAGGACCTCCCCTGCTGCCCTCTGGGTAGTCTCATATTGTTGCATGGGTGCTCCCAGCATGGGGGTGTTTTGTGTGCACTCATGGCTTTAGTGCATATCACCAGGTAGTAGCTGTGGAGCAAGGGGGCGTAGGAGGTGGGGTTTTGATCTCTCTCTGTCTGTGTGTGTTAGTGTGAGAGACACAGAAACACAGAGAGAGAGATAGTGAACGTTTATGTGGAGTACTGATGCCAGAGGAAATGTCTTGTGCTGTGGGAGTTTTCCTTAGGATGTCAGCACCTGTGTTGGAGCAGTGGGGTGATGTGTGAAGTGCACTCCAGCAGGTCGACAACTGGGAAGGTGTGATGTTGGGCCCCAATGTAGGATCTGTACTGCAATGTGGGTGGATATTGGGTGGTTTTGCTATTTCAGGATCACTGTTTATATGCCTGGCAGCTACCATAGCTGAACAACTGCATGCTTGAATAAGCTGTGTTGCATTAACACAGCTTACATATATTTAGAAGCATATGGGACCGGTGCTGTACAAATACTGCAGCATTTTCCTGCCAGAAAGTACTTTCTCTCTCCCCCCCCCTCTCTCTCTTTCTCCCTCTTTTTATAATGGACCCCACCCTCGGTGTCTGGGTGATGGGCAAAGGAAATTGAGAGAGAAAACACAGAAAAGATAAGAATTAATATGAATTAATTTCTTCTCCTTTTTTCTCCATCTCATTTTCCTGTGTCCAACTCCCTCCACATCACTTCCATCTGCCTTCCTTTTGCGCGCGCACACACACACACACACACACACACACACACACACACACACACACATACACCTTCTCTGTCTGCATCCTCATCTCCCATTCATGCCGCCCTCGCTCCTTCTCTCCAAAACTGTCGCTGTCTCCTTCCCTTCTACAGGCACCACTAGTCGACGCTGCTCTTTGGATCACCGTGGTATGGCCTTCTGGGAGCAGCCCAGCTACGCTCGATGCATAACAAATGAATTCAGATACTTGCAGCAATCAGTAGGTGCAAAGTCAGCTCCCTCTCTCAGCCTCTGTTTCCAATGCATCATAAATTACGTCCCCAGTGTTTTCCCCATCCCCCACTCTCGTCACACTGTAGCCAAAGATTAACCATTAACCACTTTCAATAGAGGAGCAAATTAAAACACTAATTTCACCATTTTCCCTGTGTAATGAATGATCCTCTCCAAGAACTTAAACTCTCTGATTTAGAGCTTCTTGCAATTTCCAATCTCAGTAGCATGTTCTTCATCCTTGGTGCATTTCTGCATTTCTGCATCTCTTTTTCTACTTTTTCCCTGCACCAGAACAGCTATGATATAATAGTAATTTCCCTTATCTTTCTCTATATGTGGCACATTCTTAAAAAAAATGCATTGCTGTGAGGGAGAGATAAACTATTTAGTGTTTGCAGAGTGTTGAATATTAAAAAGATTTTGAAAATCAAAGATGAAAGTAACAAATTATAATTACTTACTATTATAATGTTATAGTTACTACTCAGTACTTTTATTTTCACTTAAGTATGTTTTAAGTATTATTACTTTGCTAAATCACATCCATTACAGAGTACAATTTTTAGGCTCTCCATAAGCATTGCATCAGAAACTGAAAAAAAAAACAATGAATGATGAGTCAGGGAAACAAGACAAAAATGTCAACGTATCCAGATCAGCTTCTCACTGAGTATGTTAGAGAAAAAAGACGAATGTTCTGTGCGCAAACTAGCAATAACACATCCCTAAATTGTCGTTTATTCATGCTTCACTTTATCTGTGCACTTTAAACCAGTTTAGTTTGAACTTTAACATAATAATACTATTTTTTTAGTTATTCTTTACTAGTACATTTTACATTTTACATTTTACTACTTTGTTAGTACATTTTAAGTAAGCTACTTTTTACTTTTTCTTTCAAAACATCTGTTGGAGTGAACATACTTTGATCTGGCTTAGATGTAAGGGTCACATACATGCCTTAGAGGGTAAAGTTTCTCTTCCTGATTATTTACTCCACCGTGTAACTCTGCATGTAACTCACAAAACCTGCAGAGAACACCTATGCCCCAAGTTCTGTCTTCTTCCTTTTTCTGGAGGTTCAGGGACACCTCGCTAAGGGCCAGAGAATGCTAGCGGGGGATGGGATGTCCCAGGTCACTAAAAACCTGCTCGACCTCACCCAGAGGAGGAACTTCTATGCTGGCGACCTGCTGTCCTCCGTGGAGATCCTTCGCAATGTGACTGAGACCTTCAAGAGGGCCAGCTATGAGCCATCTTCAGATGATGTGCAAGTGAGTGAAGAACTGTGTGAATGTATCTGCATTGGATTTATTTGCAATACATTAATATCATAAAGTCACTAACTCCTGCATCTTTTCTACATAAAATAATAGGCTGAATTAAAGTCATGTTTAATCTCATCAGATCAGTATAAACTAGACACATATACATATACACATATAACACTGCATGATATGATAGACTGAGCCATTATAAGAGAAACAAATCCAAATGGATTTCATAAACATAGCTTTCTGTGTTATGACGGTTTTCTAACGTGTCAAAAATGATGCATAGGCTGACAACCAAACCCGATGGCTCTATTGTATCAGCCATCTTCTCCTCCCCATTCTAAGCTGTTTCATCACATCATGTTGGGGTTGACTGCAGTCTTGATCCTCTTTATGTCAATAGGATGATGGAGATTATAGTTAAAGCTCCTCCTCCATCTTCAATAAGATCATTTCTGTCCTCAGAGCTGTGTCATTTTCAAAGACATCTCTGTTATACGATGATGTTTTTGCTTTAGATGCAAATTTGAATTTGTGTGTATTTGCTTGAGTGAATGTGTGTGCCTGTGTGAGAGTGTGTGTGTGTGTGTGTGTGCGTGCGTGTGTGTGTGTGTGTCCTAGACCGCTCTCCATTTATTGTCTCCACTTTTTCTAGTGGCTAAAGCTGAACTAAAGGGGAAGGAAACATCCAGTTATTCACAATAATCAAGTGTGATAAAGTGCATGCAGACAAATAAAGCAATTTTTGAACATGTGTGTAGTATTGCAAAGTCTCCATAATAGTTCCTTTTTAAAAGTTATCTAGCCTAGCTTAGTAATTAAGCTACTATATAGAGATGTAAGACGTAATTGTACTGGGAAGGAGGAGGTGGGTGAGAGTTGTCCATTGGACAGCTCTGGTATGGAAGTAGAATCAGCTTTAGTAACAATTGTTCCCATCAGTTAGTCTTAGAGTCTCCAAGCACAGTGTAGCATCTGCTGATCAGCAGACCAGTATATGAAATTTGAAAATGTTTTACTGGAAGATTTTTTGGGCAATCAATACACACACTCAATGCAGGATGTTATACTATTTTACGGGTTTGAAAGAGAGGACATGGACAGAATATTAACTAGAAAATAGAAGAGAAAAACATAAAGCTATATAACATGGAAAGATGCATTAGATGCATGTTAACATTTGGTGTGATGAAATTGTCATACAGCATTTGAGTTTAGTACTTAGGAATGTGCACTTAAAACCATGAGTGTTAAGTCTGAAGTGAAAGAAATGTTATGTATTATTTATCTGCGTAGGGTGGAGTTAATTGGACCACAGAACGGGAATCTTTCGTTAGTTTCTTCCTTCCATTAGTTGCTAATGGTGTGATATACATATATTTAGTTGCTTTGATTTTTTTTGCATTGAATGTTTAAACTAGTATGTATATACTAGCTTGCACATGGTGGTCTGGAGAATCTTCTGCAGAACAAATTCCCTGTCGTGCTGCCCATGTCTGTGCAACCTAGGGCTCTTTCAGCCATTTTCCCACCATACAAAACCTATGGTATGATGAAAGTATCCTGTCCGTAGCCATTATAATAGCTCTATGGTGTGTGTGGGCAGACAGGAGAGCAGTCAGCTGGCCCACCCCCTCCCTGTGTCTCTGCGCTAATGCAGTGTTAAAGTGGGCACATTACCACCAGAGGGAGCATAAGCATTCAAGTAGAAAACAAGATAGCCTGTGTCAAGAGAGTGAGCCACCCCCCAGGCACATTGTAGACCAGACGAAATAACAAGGCCAAAGATCAGACAGGGTCCTATTACTACTGCAGGCATGCACCCCCAGCACCCCCTGCTCTCCGCTGCTGAAGCACACAATCCACACAGCTGCTCAACCATTCCCTTTCATCTTTTTACTGATTGCAGTTTGTGTTGCTCTCGTAGCATTAAGTGTTCACTGCAAGTTGAAGGGGGTTCAAGGTGCATTTTTGGTAGAGCTGCTCTACAGATTCCTTCTTTCCTCTGCTGGTTCACCATCATGGTTCCACTGACAAATTTGTGAGGTGATATTTTATCCGTACTGGAATAAAATATCACCTCATTGTTCCCTTATAGAGCTCCTCGATTTGCTGTGATTTGAAATGTCAGTATGCTACTGATAAGATGCTCTTTTGAGTGCACACAGTGTTTATGATGTTTGCTTCAGCATCTGTGTATGTATGTGTGTGTGTGGGTGTGTTATTTATTTTCCCTCTCTTCATCTCCACAGAACTTCTTTCAAATCATCAGCAATCTCTTGGAGGAGGAAAATAAGGAGAAATGGGAAGATGCACAAAAGGTAAGCATGTTGCAGTACACACACTAAATAATTTAGCTTACAGCATGAGTAGTGTGTGCCTCAGAAATCCAGTCTAAGCATGTTTACAGTTTTCCTCTCTGAATGGCAGACATAAAGAAAGGTTATGGCTCAGGTAATGTTATTCTTACGTAAATCTGAAAGATAATTTAGCAGTATGACATCTGCCCTGATCTAGAAAGTCAGTTCCTCAATGCTCCACATGGTGGCAGCAGCACTGCCAGAGAGATTGTCCAGCCATTATCATCAGTCTCATTCTTCCTGCAAATACATTCAGTTAGGCCACTACTAAAGTTGAATTTCATAATGGAATTAAACAGAGACCCTTTGGAAAGTTTAGCTGGGTTCATTTGAACACAGTAGAGACATTTTGTTACTATTACTAAAGCTGCTAAAGCTCTATCTCTTTAAAGCGGCTCATTGGACATATAAGCAGCTTTAAGACTCCTTTGGTAGTAAATGCTTTACAAGGGTACAATACAAATTAATGAGGAAACATAATATTCTCAATATCCCATACAATTGAAGAGGAAGCAGACTTCAACCCTGGAATATTGTAGACCACAGTTTCTGTACAAAAGACTACACTTGCCATACTCTGTTTATCTGTGGAGATGGGCTTCCGGCTACATCCTCTGTCAGCCACATCGCTCAGCTTGAGAGGTGGCAACTCTCTTCTCAAAACTGCCACTGATGTCTGAGACAACCCGAACCCTGAAATCACACACATCCAGTCTCTGACAGAGATACCATCTGTAAAGACTGCCAGTCTGCAAAGGGCATCTGCTCTTTTGTCAGCTTCACTGGTAAATTGACTTAAATTAGGGATCACCTGCACTGACACATGACTGAGGGGATGTCCTTAAATCATTCAGACCTCTTTTTTTTGCCTCCGTCTTTCTATGCTTCACTTCAACTGAGGTGGTGGAGAGCCGAGGCAGTCCACTCCTGCCAGGAGTGCCAGTCCTGGCTCTCTCTACAGGCAGTAATTAGGTGTTTACTCACAGCAGCTTTAGTGTGGCAGGCTCCAAAGGTAGGATCTGGGTGAGAAAGGCTCACAAATCATCTATTTCACCAGTGGGAATGAGTGAGCTTGAGAGACAGGCAGCCAAACAGACAGACAGACAGACAGACTGACAGGCAGGCAGGCAGACAGAGAGACAAAAGTTTTCTCTGTGATTGGAAGCCCAGAGGAGGTTTGTGACAAGGTTAATTATTTCAGTAGTTGTCAATGTGCCTGTCAATGTGAGTGGTGCTTCAGTTTAGGCACTTCACTGAATGGGCACTGGCTAAGCAGTGTCTTCTGATCTCAATAGACATGCACGGACATTACAGTTATTAATCTGTCTCCCTTGCTGGCTTATGTTGCATTAATGGATGTTCTGAGCAAAGCGCACTTATACTGCATATACTGTTCACTCAAAATACTGACATCAAACACATTGCTATGTTCATTCCATTTTCACTGGCTGTAGAAATGGCCTTGTGCACAAATTACTTCATGTATTCACCTCCTATCACTGTTACCATGGCGAGGAAAGGAAGGGCTCTGTCTACAGAACCTCCACTGCGGCCATTTCCCTGCACTGCCTTCACATCTCGCGGTTGCCATGGAGACCAGTAGAATGAGCATGACTGCACTGTGCGTCAGACATGCCGGAAGGGATGAGCTGATGTGCTTTTCTTCCCCACTATGGCTCTCACTCTGCTGTGTCAGAGGCTCTCAACTTCAGCATCACTGATCTGCTTGCCTGGCCTAGCACTGGCACATGTTCAGGCATGTGCAAACACACAAAACACAAGGTGTTACAGAGGAGGAAAATACCTGCCTTAGGTGTTGTTGAATATGAACCCAGAGTGAGGTGTTAATTGCTAAATGCCACTCAAAGGTCTTTGGTTATGCCAAGTAATTGCCTTGTATTGTTAGTGTATGCTCCCATGTTTGTCCTACAATAATACTTAATCTAACCAATAATAATCTAACCAACAATTTCAAATTTTGAGTATCATTCAGTGTAGTTAAATGGCTGCATTTATATAGCGCTTTTATCCATAGCGCTTTACAATATATGCCTCTCATTCACCCATTCACACACACTCACACACCGATGGCAGTGAGATACCATGCAAGGTGTTGGCCTGACCATCGGGAGCAATTTGGGGTTCAGTGTCTTGCCCAAGGACACTTCGACATGTGGACAGGAGGAGCTGGGGATCGAACCTTGTGATCAGTGGACAACCTGCTCTACCACTGAGCCACAGCCACCACAGTTGATGCTATTATAAGCATGTTATGTGTGTTAGTGTAGCATACATTTGTATCATGTCCAGCACAGCTTCAGAGTTTACACAGTGCTACAATCAGTGCTGTGTGCATTACTCAAGTCAGAGGATATAACTGGTCACCCAAATCAAAGCCCTCTGATTAGATCTGACCCATCGCCACTAGATTTGAAGCCAGGATAGTGGTCCAATCTCTTGAAGGTCAATTATCGGATTAGCATGCCTTTGGCATATCAACTTGGAGGCAAGAGCTGTGCTGACAGGCCTAGCAGAGGGACTGGTTGACCCAAAGCTCTGTCCATGGCACTGAGTGCTTCCCACTGCATTTGCACTGACACTGATTGTTGTTCTCCATGAAGGGGCACACAAACCTACCGCATCACCCTTGACTTGGCAGAGCCTTTTAGAAGGGTATAAGTAGTAGTCCTGTGCACAAACCCAGCAGTTTGATTTCTGATGCTGATATCAGATGAATGGTTCATTCACAGTTTGTGAAGGTTAAGCATTTTTTTTATGGAAACATGATTTGAAAATCACATAGCTCTATGACCTTTTTTTAAATTGTTATTATTTTTATTATTATTTTTGTTACCACTTTTGGTAGTGGTAGTTGTAGTAGTACAATATATTTTGTTAATATATAATAACAATAATAATAACAATAATAACAATAATAATAATAATAAAAAGAAGAAGAAGAAGATTGTAATAAATAATGTACATTGTATTATTTCCTGTTTGTTATGCATTTTATAACTTCAGTCTTGAACAGTGCTATATAAAGGAAGTTCATTATTATTATTATTATTATTATTATTATTATTATTATTATTATTATTATTACATCTTGCTTATTTATTTCCCTTTACCTATTTTATGCAGCCCCACTTCCATTTCTTGAGGATACTGACTGCTGCAGTCATGGTAGCAATGTTGAAATAACTGAACCTTCTTGCCTCTTTATCTTGTCTAGATCTATCCTGGTGCAGTGGAGCTCATGCAGGTCATAGAGGAATTCATCCACATCGTTGGTTTGGGCATGAAGGATTTTCACAATGCCTATTTGATGACTGGGAACTTGGGTAAGAAACAGCACACTATTTCTCCTAGCCCACAGACTTTAGGCTTTTTTACCATTTATTTCTGCTTGACATGGACACATAATCCCTGTGCATGGTGCTGACTCCTTGTGTCAATTTCCCCACCATCATTAATTTAGGATAAATGGCGCGTGGTGAGAGTAAAATGACTGCAAATCAATAAAGTTAATTAAAACTGAGCTTCTAGTCTTAATGTGCTAAATTCTTATGAAAACACTTAACACTCAATCCAATATCAACAGAGTGCACAGCATACCAACCCCCACAAGAGTAGTGCTCCTCTTTGACTGGCCAAAGACAGCTGGAGTCTAAGAGTGTAAATTATATGCACAATTTGTTGATATTGTTAGAATTGATTTTCAATCTAATACAAGCTAAATATTTGCAGGTACTTTATAAAACAATTTGTAATTGTACAAAGAGTTTTGTAAAGCAGATTATTAAGGTAAGTGGTGTAGAAGTGAAGACTTGGACTTTTTATTAACCTTTATGTATTAAGGAAATGTTTATTGAACACACATATCTTGCTTCATATTCATGCTGGTTTAACTATTCATATCTAAGTGATACAACATGTATAACCACAGTTGTTTGTGTTTGGGGCAGCTTGGAGGTTGCGTGCTTGTTCAAGGTCAGGCAGCCTTTTGTGCTGCCCCATTGGTGCAGACAGACTTGAGACAGAACATAAGAAAGATTCCTGCACATTTATTAAAACCTACAAATTTAAATTCAGTATTAGATAAGATAGCTAATGCATAAAAAACAACAACATTTAATCATTGTAAATTGTAACTGTTCTCTGCAACATCCATACTAAGCGATCCTGTTACAGACAGTGGATGTTGAATGTTACAATAATTACTCTCTTTTGCTTACACAGAGAAATAACACACTGATGAGTCAGCCCATCTGTTCTGTGAATTTAAGTCTAACTATCAAAGCCAGAACAATGTAATTATTCAAACGGAAGTCAACAAATGTCCTGAAATTTGTATTAGCAATATTAAAAATGAGGTTTTTGTTATTAAAATATGCTAGCATTGACAAAATTGGAACTGTATTCTCTTTTTCTGGCATGTTTGCTTTTGTTTATAATGCAGTGAATACAGAAATAAATGGTCAAGAGAGAGAGCGAGCTCACAGCTGAATTCAAACCTATAATGTTTGCAAGTCTATGGTGTGCACTTTAGCCTGTTGCTACCAAGACAAACCATTTCTGCATTTGGCTTTGCTTCAGTAGCGTACGGTAGTTATGATGGTACA